>CM035146.1:63982614-64217614 GCA_020205605.1 Panax ginseng | reverse complement strand
GTTCCTAATTTTAAATTAGGGCTTTTCAAATATTAATTAGGGTTTCTCCTAATTACAGAAATTATAAAATACACAGTAAAATTCATATAACACCATTACTACACAGTCTCGAACTCATAACCGAGTTTAACAATTAGGGTTTAATAACACAACATGAGGGTTATGACATAATTTACCATATTTGGTCTACCATTATCATCTCTGAGATATACAAGACATATTCATAAGATATTTGAAAAATCAAAATATAATTAATATTATATTATTATTCTCATTCATTGCTCAAAATCCAAAATTAGGGTTTGGATTCCATATCTGATTTATTCTTCATATACTACATCAATAATTAAGCTAAAATAATTAACTTAAATATTCGAACAAATTCATATAATAAAATATTTATTATTATACTTCTAATCATCATTTCATATATTATTTAAATAATATAAAATCATGTTTTCATGGAAAATAATTAATAAAAACATTTTCGCTTACAAAAATTAATTACTATAGGAATATAATTTGTAGTGATTAATAATTGTAAAATTATTTATAGGTAATAAATATATTTGCATTTATCATACATTACTTGACACATATTCTCATCATTAAAATAAAAAAAAATTATATACAAAATTTCTTATTTATTTACATAGAAAATATCGGGTTATTACAGTCATAACATGTGAATCTGTTGTTGTTGGACTGAGATCTTGATATGTCGTTAGTCCTGGTCATGTATAATAAATGTATGAACCATAAAACCACCAAAATCATGATCAGAACTCCGATTAATTTGAACTTGAAAGTGTCCACTCGGACTGCCTAGGTTTCTGGAAAATCCAAGTACCGTCAGATAAGGACTTTGAAGGCACAGATCTTCCTAGTATGTTGTTCTATGACCTATCTGATTGTGGGAACATGTAATATTACATTAGTAATACGAGTTATGAACATTAGTTGGCCCAGAAACATTTTAAGATGAGAATCATAGTCGGTCAAACGAGCACCCTTGAGACTGGTCTGACAGTGTTTTTGAGGCTCAAGAACACCTAAGACGACAGAAAGTGTCGCTATAGGCCATTAGCGACGGTTTAATTAATTTTGATTTTTTGAATTTTCGGAAAATACTTAAAAATAGAAAATAAATTCTAAAAATTATAAAAATGGTTTTAAAAATTATTTTAAATTCTGAAAAATAACTTTTAATTATTTGGGACATTTTTCTTTAATATTTATAATTATTTGAATATTAATGATATTTAATTTATTTAATTAGTGTATTAAATAAATTAGAGAAAAATAATTTTATATTATAAAAATCATTTTAAATAATAATAAAGTGTTTAAAAATATTTTGAATTATAAAATATAATTTTCAATATTTTGGAGAATTCTCATTAATAAATTAATATTGATGATATTAGATTTATTTAATTATTATATTAAATAAATGAAATAAAAATGATTTTATTGATTTAAAATGATTTTAAAATATTTTAAGTTATAATTAATGACTTTTAATATTTTGATAATAATTTCATTAATATTTAAATATTAATGGTGATGATTTAAAAATAATTTTAATTATTTTAAAAATTATTTAAGTAGAATATTGATGATTTAAAAATATTTTAAGTTATTAACAATAACTTTAATATTTTGATAATTTTGTCATTAATATTTTAATATTATTAAATATTAATGATGATGTAACTAATTAGTATTTAAATCATTTAAAAATGATTCCGGCGTTTGAAAAATTATTATAAATTATAATAATTATTTATAAATTATTAAAAGCTTCTGAAAAATATTATAAATGATATATGACTTATCTAAAATAATATTCAAGCTTTGAGACCGAGTTTAAGTGACAATAAATGTGTAAATTATCGGATAAGGTGACCAAGGCACTGAGATGAGACCTAAGTCCAACCAGACCGAACTAGTTAGACATGATAAGTGTTTATATAGGTTATGAACACTAATGTGGCTATGTGGTAATGTGCCAAGGAGTCAGATTGACTGTAAATTACAATGATACGTGTTATAAATTATTGTGCTAATTGTGAGACCGATATTATTGATTATAGGTCTTACTTAACGCAGAGATAAAGTATATTCAGGTAGCAAAGAATCAACGCGAAAGGCAAGGTTACTTAACTCAACCTTGAGTTTTATTTGTTTAAATATTATGGTGGTTAATTATTGTTAATTAGACCACATCCAAGAATTTATTGTTGATTATTCGCAGTTAGTGCATGTTTATTAATTCAAATTGAATTAGTAATTCTGAGAATATACTTGTAGAATAACTGTTGTTGGATATTCACATCCGTAGAAGCTACTATTGATTTCAAATAGTATAGTTAAATTTTGTCTATTGTTTAATCGTATTGAAACATGTCTTTGCTAATTGTTTTGGCTAGACGAACATTTGTTAGAACTTGATAGGTTCGAGAAGAGAAGAGAAGAGAATTCAATTATTATTGATAGATCGATGCTAATTATTTCGGCTAGATCGAAAAAGAAAACTTGATAGGTTTAAGAAGAGAAGAGAAGTGATTAGATATTGAAATCATTGTATTTCATTGTTAAATCAAATTCTGATTCAAAGACTGAGAAGAACAACCTTTTATATAAAGGGAACATTTTAGGTCGTATATTCGGCCATTGCGCACTTTTAAATATTATGCATAATATAGGGTATAATGAAGCTGATCACTTTATATACTTGCAGAGGGGTATGATTTAATCTTTATGATTATCTGATACACTTGGGTATATCAAAGTAAATCTTTGATAGTTACTCGATAAGAGAAGTTCTAGATCCTTTGTGATCACTCAGCATATATTCTGGGAAAATATTTCCATCTTGTTATTTGGGTATATCAAAGTAAATCTTTGATAGTTACTCGAGAATAGAATTTCAAGATCTTGTAAGATCATTTATCACAAACTCTAGAAAGTATTTCTAAATCGTTATTTAATAGAATAACGTAGAAATTTTGAGAGCATTGTATCCTTTCATTAATGTGTTGTATAGGTTGCGAGACGATTGGTTAGAGAAGAAAATTGTCCAGCTATTTCAAAGTTCCCCAAACTTTAGAGTTATTCTATCGAAATAGATAGTCTGTTATTCTTGATTCTTATACATTCATTGTATGTCTTAATATGTTGTATTTGTAAACCCTTTTTATATATCTAAAGGGTGTGTTTGTAATATGAAGGTTAGATAACCGGGGGCGAATGTATTAACTATATCAGTTATTGTGGTGTAAATTTCTATTCATAACTAAATGGGTAGTTAAATGTTATTTATATTGTGGATCGTGAGCACCAAACTCGGGAGTCGGGTAACCCGGATTTTGGGGCATCACAGGTTGGTATCAAAGTTGTAGGTTATAAACCTTAAGTGGGGTGGGGAAAACCCTAGGATTATAACCATAAGCGAAATCTAGGATACTCATTTAGAGTACTAAGTGAGGGATTGCTGAAGCGCATCAATAGTGAGATATGTGGACACATAGTATGAGAAGTTCGTACTGGAGAAGTATTAATCAAGTTATTTAAACTGATTGTAGGATGTCTGGAGAAGAGGAAATGAGTGCGGAGATGCTAGCGGATGTTTCACCAGTGACAGTAGCCAAGGTGCCAACGCAAAGCGAGTCAGTTGAAAAGGTGGGAAAAGATGAACTTATGGTCAATCTGGGGAGTGATCATGATGATTATCCTGAGATGTATCTAAGTGGTAATGAGGAGGCGGAGTCCGAAGAAGCTAAAGTGGAGAAAGGGAATAAGACCAAGGTTGGAGAGAAAGATCAAGAATCTGCAGAAGTACAAGAACTCCAGAGTAAGGTATTTCTTTTGGAGGAGTTGTGGAAGACGGAGCGAGCGTTACGCGAAATGACTGAAGAACGAAACGAGTTGAAGGCGCAGGTGGAAAGGATGAAGACTGAAGGTGGTGGATCGTCTGAAAAAATAATCATACAGAAGAAGAGCAAGAATAAGAAAAAGAGGGAGAACGGGTCACGGATTTAGCAAGTGTCCCGATAAGAAGAAGACTGGTGAAGGGAGTGGAAGGTAGACATCTTAGGTATAAGCGATAATATATTTTGATAGTGTGTGATATTAATGGTTGTAATATCAAGAATGACGTGTGAACATATGAAAATATATATGTTTCTATGAATGAAATCTTTATTTTCTATATGAATATAAGATTAAGATTAATTTTTGAGTTCTTAAAACTCATACTTATGGTAAGTTCATGACTCATAATTATATGAAATGTTTTGAACCCTCAAATGAATGGACGCCCAAAGGTCCGACTAGGATAAGTTCATACACTCATATAATTGTGGCAAGTTCCGAACCCCTAGGTGTGGTAAGTTTGATGAGGCTGGGAATAGTTATGTGTAATGGAGAATTACAACTTTTGTTTAAAGTTGTGTTGTTAATCCTGATATTATTTAAAAAGGGATAGTACTATGTGTTAAGTGCTAAATGTACTGTGTGATATTTGAATAAATATGTGATTATATGAGAACTTTGTGCCAAATTTTTATTGTGTGATTAATAAGAATTGGTGTAGAGAAAGAGAATTAATGTAAGATTTTTATTAGATAATGCCGCCCAAGGAAGGGAAGTCTAAAGGAAAATATGGAAGAACAATTTTTGAATCTGAAGCAGAAGAATATGACAGTGACAAAATATTTTATCAAGTTCAATGAATTAGCTAAATTCGTTCCACATCAAGTGGACACTGAGGAACTGAAAGCACGATGTTTTAGGAATGGATTGAAATCATTGGTACTCGAGAAGTTAGATGTGCTGCAAATTAATTCATTTTTAACTTTATTGGAAAAAGCCATTATCGCCGAGGGAGAAATGGAAGCTGTGTTAAAGAATAGTCAAGAACAAAGAAAGGAGGCTGAAGGAAATAATATGATAGGTGGTAGTGGAGGCAGTGATTTTAATAAACGTAAGAGGGATGATAATGTTAATTTAAGAAATAATCCAAAAAAGAGTAGGAGGAAGGGTACGCCGTGTGTAGTTTGCGGGAAGCATCATCAATGAGGTTGTTTGAAGAAAAAAGGAGTCTGTTACAACTGTGGCCATGAGGGACACATGTCTCCTGAGTGTCCCATTCCAAAAAAGACACGAGGTTATTTTACGTGTGGATCAATTGATCATCTGGTGCGTGATTGCCCAAAAAAGAGGGTGAATAAGTGAACCAGTAGAGGAACATTATGGATCAAAGAATCAGCTCAGCAAGAAAGACCATCATTCACTTTTAGCATGACAATTCCAAATGCAGCAGCTGCCCATGAAGAGGAGATAGGTAACGAGTTCGGTTAGAAATTAAATTACGCGAGAAATATGTTAGATATTGATGTGAATTGTTTTCTTTTATAGATCTAAGTCACATGTTAGAATTTAAGACACAAATTAGTATTATGTTGATAAGAATGAATTGATGACATAACTTTAAAAGATTCTAGAGAATAAGAAAGCGGTGATTCCGAGGACGGAATCCTTTTAAAGAGGGGTGAATGTGATAGCCCGGGATTTCGAATAATCCGAATTTTATGAATAAATTTTTTATTATTATTTTTATATTGATATTGTTTATTAATATTATGCGGTGTATCTGTGATACGAGTTTAGAGAATAAGTCAATTTGTGTTTTGACTGAGAAAATAAGAGTAGAGTTGTGCTTAACAGATTTAGAAACCCTAACCCTAAGTTCAGATAGGGATTTGGTAGAAAATATAATTTTAATAATTCTGAATGAGTACGCGTTTGTACTATATAAAATTATTGATCAATGATTGATCGGGTAGGGTATAATAATAGTAAACCCTAATAAAGGATTAGACACCCTAATCTCCATATTAGAAACCCTAATGTACCGTTAGGAACCCTAATCGAAAGCCGAGAAACCCTAATTTTAAATTCGAGAATCTTTAACCCTAATTAGGAAACCCTCATTCTAATTAGCAAGTCTAATGTAATTATTAAATTTTTATATAATTAGTAAACTCTAATTGTAATTTAGAAATTCTTAATTTTCTAATTAAAACCCTAATTAGAAATTTTTGGAAGCTAATGTTGTAAAACCTAAGGGTTAGAACCTTAGTGTTAAACCCTAAGGGTTTGGGCAATTAACAATCAAGCCATTTAAATTACAAGGACAATGACCAAAATACCCTTTTTATATTTGTAATGAGTTAACTTGTAATATTGGCAAGATCCTTTTAGTTGGTGACCTAATAACTTGACTTTGTGACTTAGGAACTCCAGCAAATCAGTCTAGGGTAGCAGCAATCTCAGCAACATGCAATGCATCATAACATATAAGAGATTTAGTGAGAGAAAGTTCATTCACTTGGACATTTTTCTCTCCAACACTCAACAACTCTCTCTCTCTCTCCAAGACCTCCGAATTTCTTAAGTAAATCAGTCACTAGATCACCCCTTAGTACACCTATATCAGTTAAGGAGGTCTAAGATCAAATATTGGACAAGAGAGGTATAAACCTAAACCCTACTTTTGATCTTGTATGCTATGGTAAAGTTTGTGTTTATGTGTTTAGATTTGTGCTAAAAGATGTTTTATGATGATCTATAATAGATCCATAGCATCAAAGTGGGTAAAATGAAGTTTTTCAAAAACTGCTCAAGAACATTTTTGTCGTCTAACAAACTAATGTCAGTGGCTCTAGAGTCTTTTCTGTTTTTGATTTTTGTTGTTTTAAAGTTGTAATTCATACTCTGACATGAGGTCTTTGTTCTGAAACTGAAATCACAGTCATTTGATGTCTAGATTGTAAGATATAATCAGTCAAAACCCGTTGACCGGGCATGACCGAGTAAAATTTTGGGTAACCCATTAAGTATGTGCAGCGTCTGACAACATTTTTAAGCTCCTTGATCTGTCAGTTATTTAAGTGTTTTGATGTTGTTGTTGTATTCAGATTATAGCCTATAATGTGGACTATAGATTTTGGTCTTTAGATACCTTAAATCATCAACTGATCGAATGTAGTGGACGGTCAAACTTGACCATCTGATCACGTTTAGCATTTCTGGAAAAACCCAGAAACAGTTTGAACAAAATTTCTGACAAGGTTTGACCGTGTCATAACCTGTGAATCTGTTGTTGTTGGACTGAGATCTTGATATGTTGTTAGTCCTTGTCATGTATAATACATGTATGAACCATAAAACCACCAAAATCATGATCAGAACTCCGATTAATTTGAACTTGAAAGTGTCCACTCGGATTGCCTAGGTTTCTGGAAAATGCAGGAATCGTCTGACAAGGACTTTGAAGGCACAGATCTTCCTAGTATGTTGTTCGATGACATATCTGATTGTGGGAACATGTAATATTACATTAGTACTACGAGTTATGAGCATTAGTTGGCCCAGAAATATTTTGAGATGAGAATCATAGCCGGTCAAACGAGCACCCTTGAGACTGGCCTGACAGTGTTCTTGAGGTTCAAGAACACCTAAGACGACAGAAAGTGTCGTTATAGGCCATTAACGACGGTTTAATTAATTTCTATTTTCTGAATTTCTGAAAAATACTTACAAATAGAAAATAAATTCTAAAAATTACCAAAATGGTTTTAAAAATTATTTTAAATTCTGAAAAATAACTTTTAATTATTTGGGACATTTTTCTTTAATATTTATAATTATTTGAATATTAATGATATTTCATTTATTTAATTAGTGTATTAAATAAATTAGAGAAAAATGATTTTAATATTATAAAAATCATTTTAAATAAGAATAAAGTGTTTAAAAATATTTTGAATTACAAAATGTAATTTTTAATATTTTTGGAGAATTCTCATTAATAAATTAATATTAATGATATTAGATTTATTTAATTATTATATTAAATAAATGAAATAAAATGATTTTATTAAATTAAAAATATTTTAAGTTATAATTAATGAGTTTTAAAATTTTGATAATAATTTCATTAATATTTAAATATTAATGGTGATGATTTAAAATTAATTTTAATTATTTTAAAAGTTATTTAAGTAGAATATTGATGATTTAAAAATATTTTAAGTTATTAACAATAACTTTAATATTTTGACAAGTATGTCATTAATATTTTAATATTATTAAATATTAATGATGATGGAATTAATTAGTATTTAAATCATTTAAAAATGATTAAAGCGTTTAAAAATCATTATAAAGTATAGTAATTATTTATAAATTATTAAAAGCTTCTGAAAAATATTATAAATGATATATGACTTATCTAAAATAATATTGAAGCTTTGAGACCGAGTTTAAGTGACAATAAATGTGTAAATTGTCGGATAAGGTGACCACGGCACCGAGATGAGACCTAAGTCCAACCAGACCGAACTAGTTAGACTTGATAAGTGTTTATATAGGTTATGAACACTAATGTGACTATGTGGTAATGTGCCTAGGAGTCAAATTATTTGTAAATTACAGTGATACGTGTTATAAATTTTTGTGCTAATTGTGAGACCGATATTATTGATTATAGGTCTTACGAACGCAGATAAGTATATTGTGTAGTAGTAATCAACGCGAAAGGCAAGGTTACTTAACTCAACCTTGAGTTTTATCTGTTTAAATATTATGGTGGTTAATTATTGTTAATTAGACCACATCCAAGAATTTATTATTGATTATTCGCAGTTAGTGCATGTTTATTAATTCAAATTGAATTAGTGATTCTGAGAATATACTTGTAGAATAACTGTTGTTGGATATTCACATCCGTAGAAGCTATTATTGATTTCAAATAGTATGCTTAAATTTCGCTCTATTATTTAATCGTATTGAAACATGTCTTAGCTAATTGTTTTGGCTAGATGAACATTTGTTAGAACTTGATAGGTTCGAGAAGAGAAGATAAGAGAATTCAATTATTATTGATAGATCGATGCCAATTATTTCGGCTAGATCGAAAAAGAAAACTTAATAGGTTTGAGATGAGAAGAGAAGAGAAATGATTAGATATTGAAATCATTGTATTTCGTTGTTGACGCCCCAAAATAGGTATACATCACCCATCTTGAGTCGCCAAATACATGGTACAAAATTCAAATACAACTTAATTATACAACAATGTGTAAAATATGACAAAACATAATCTAAGAGTTTTAATAAGAATATTGTCATCTAGACAATATCCACACTCAATGGAGTCCTCATTACATTTATTGTCACACTATTTTATATATAATAGTGAGGACTACTAAAACAACCATCCGGACCATCAATCCATTCCCCGACTCATCCCAACTTTATATTCTCATTTCATGAAGAGAACAAAGGAAAGAAAGGTGAGCTCAACTAGCCCAAGAGAAAATATTATGACTAAGATAATGCGTAATAATTTATCGTTAGCCTTCAACAAAGTTAAACCGATAAAATATAACAAACATCAAGTTTAATCGCAATGAACAAGCAATCCATTGTAAGAGTCAAGTAGAGAATAAAATCTACTATCTTCTATGATTTAAAAGGTTTTTCATCACTTTTATCACGAGACTCAAATTTTAATAAATAAACCACATCATCCCCGCACTACACGCCAAGGATATTCATTAGTATCACAACCATAAATTATCCATGCACCACGGGCCAAAGATATTCGTAGTATTCATCAATGGTCATGATCATGCCAACAACTCATCCATCAATGCACTACGCCAATGAGGACTTTTTACCACATCATTTGTAACATTACTACCATGATTATACCGAATAATCCTCGGTCATAATCATACCAAGTCCATCTATGCACTATGTGCCACAGATGACTTTCAACATATTATAAACATGAGGATGATGACAATGATATAAGAATTCAATAAAACAAGTTCAAGGATAAATTTTAAAGATTTATAATTTAATTTATCCGTAAATCAATAACGCCCAAATTGTCAACATGATATGCTTTTGTGGAGTAAAATTCAAGAATGCTCGTAAGAATATTTCCATGAAAAGATATAGATGAAGCGCTAAATATCCGTGATATTCTACTAATTTCATGGAGTATAGAAGCCAAAACTTTAACCAACCGAGTATAATAGAATATATGAAATCTACAAATGGATTTTTGTCCGCCATGCTAATCCACGAGATGCATCATTTCCACAATTTAATAAGGAATGAATACAAAGGATCATTCACCATGCATGCGTAGTCCACATAGACAAAGTTATTCCAATGTAATAATAAAGAATGGAATAAATGTAAGAATTCACTATGAATGGAATAATTCCAAATGTAATAATAAAGAATGGAATAACAAAAGAATTCACTGTGCATGCGATAGATCGCATGCATAAAAGTTATTCCAATGTAATAATAAAGAATGGAATAACAAAAGAATTCACTGTGCATGCGATAGATCATAGACATGCATAAAGTTATTCCAATGTAATAATAAAGAATGGAATAACAACCCTTACGAGTATTGAAAGAAAATAACTCTTCATGAATACGAAAGAAATAATACCCCTTACCTTAGAAGAAACCGGATACCGAATAAAGTGAGGTAAATAGACTTCTTCTTCTTTCTCTCTATATTTCTCTCTATAATAATTGCTCTTGTGAGACTTAGTGAATTGGTGAGAATGAAAGAAGAATGAGCTTCTATTTATAGGAAAATATAGTTTCGATAATCGCACGCTTTTGGGGCTCAAATATTACAAAGATAATACCTTCCTTTTTTCTTCATTTTTAATTTAGTCCTGCAAGTATTATCAAACTTGAACCACCTCCCCTAATAGTAAATAATGTGAATTAATAGTTCATTCATGTGACTTAATAGTATAATCATGTGAAAAAACTAATTATAGTATAGTACTTTCATCTATACCTCTATTTTTAATTTAGTCATGCAAGTATTATCAATCTTGCACCACCTCCCCTAATAGTACATGAATGTGAATCAATAGTACACACATGTGAACAAATAGCTATAAGCATGTGAAATAATAGCAATTAATTGCTCATTTATCCGATTAATTACCTGATTGGTCAATATAACCTCCAGACATCAATTATTATCGAAATAAATGTCGATTTCCACTAACACTAATAATCCCAACAAAATGGAACTATCAATTTCATCTTTAATCAACACGAACTTATTCATCATTAATATTATAACTCACAATATTTAACAACCGTGTCGCTCCTGTAGAAAGAGGGGCTTTCCGATAAGGATTTCTCCTTATTTACGCGCAATTAGGTGACCAAACCTCTCCTCGATGTAACTTCTAGACATTGTCAATATTGCAAATAATAATATGAATAACTTTGTCATCTCAATTATTGATTTAATAATAATAAATATTATGCAGATGATACCGTGACAATAATTGAATCAATAATATGAGAGATATGATGCAACAATTATCGTAGTAATAATTGAGTATAACCGAAAGTGACTTTCACGTAAACATCAATAATCAATACCGCGTGCTACTATGCAACCACGCCAGACATCGTATTTTTTTACCACCGGGTAGTTCAACAGTTTAATGGTAAAACTTTCGCCGTTATTTTTATAAAAGATAATTCGTCATTTTCTAACTACGATAATACTTCCATTGTGGGGTCCACTAATGATTGTGTCGCCGCATTTAATATTCCCGTTAAAACGTAATATTCCCCCACCAATCTAATATTATATAACCACTTGCTTACTTTGCAAAATTTGTAAATAATACCCACAACTATAACATTATATCAAATCCACACCATAATATTCAAAAATATATTTTGAGAAAATTAATCTTTATTCATAAAAGTTGGGGTCTTACAACCTCCCTTCTTATGAAATTTCATCCTCGAAATTAGGGTGCGACTAGTATGTCAAGAGGTGAGGATACCTTGACTTCATTTCAGATTCTAACTCCTGTGTCATTTCCTCAACATCGTGGTTTCTCCACAAAACTTTGACTTGAGGTATAACCTTGGAGCATAGAATATGATCCTTCTTATCCAAGATTTTAAACAGTACCTCTTCATATGTTAAATCTTCCGCTATCTCATCCGGTTCTAATTCAATAATGTGGTTCGGGTCTTTCACATATTTACGTAACATAGATATGTGAAAAACGTTATGAACATTAGACATACTTTTGGCGGTAAAGCGAGTCTATAGGCCACAATTCCTACTCGATCGAGGATTAAAATGGGCCAATGAATCGAGGATTGAGCTTTCTCTCTTTCCAAATCTCGTAACTCCTTTCCATGGAGCAACACGAAACAACACATGATCTCCAATATTGAATTCCACGCCCTTTCGATGAAGATCAAGATAACTCTTTTGTCGATCTTGTGAGGTTTTTATACGTTATTTGATCGTTTGAATCTTTTTCGTAGTCATACGCATTCAACTCCGGTCCCAACAATGTTGCTTCACCCACCTCATCCCAAAGATACCGAGAACGACACTTTCTTCCATACAACGCCTCAAATGGAGCCATGCCAATACTTGCTTGATAACTATTGTTGTAGGAAAACTCCACCAATGGTAAGAACTTGTCCCAACTTCCTTGAAGTCAAGGACATGTAGTCTTAATAGATCTTCAAGAGTTTGAATAGTCCCTCCGATCGCCTCGTCCGCTTGAGGATGATATGCCAACTAAATCGTAAATGCGCTCCATAGCTTTTTGCAAACTAACCCAAAATCTTGAAGTGAATCTTGGGTCTCGATCGTAAACTATGGATACCGCATACCATGCAATCTTACAAACTCATTTATGTACATACAAGCAAGACCTTCAAGTGTATAAGTTTCTCAGTATAGGTAAGAAATGAGCAGACTTGGTCAATCTATCAACAATGACCCAAATCGCATCTATGCCTTGAGAAACCTTGGGAAGACCAAGAATTAAATCCATGGTAATGTGCTCCCACTTCCATTCTGGAATTTCAAGTGGTTGCAATGGACCTTTTGGCACTTGATGTCCGCCTTGACTCGTTGACAAGTTAGACACCTTGAGATAAACTCGCGATCTCTCTCTTCATATTGCTCCACCAAAATGTATGTCAAGATCACTTATACATTTTGGTACTCCTGTGATGGATTGCAAACGGTGTGTGTGCACCTCCATCATGATTTTATACTTTAAATCGTAATCGTTAGGAACACAAAGTCCGGAGTTGACTCAAGTATTCCTTCTTCATCGATTCTTGCTTCCTAAGATAGCACCTTCTTGCACTTTCTTCCTCATACGCATCAGCTCCGTGTCAGAGCTTGAGCAAGCCTTTTAACTTTATCGATTAAAGTCGGTTCTACTCAGATATTCGCCATCATCACATGGGTCCCCGGAGTCTTTAACTCTATCTCCATCCTTTGTAAGTCATACAAAATGGGCCTCATATTGACAATATCGCACTGCATTCCAAGATATGATCTTCTACTCAATGCATCACTACTACGCTCGCTTTTCAGGATGGTATTTAATGGTATGATCGTAATCTTTCAATAGCTCAAGCCATCGTCATGCTGCCGCATGTCGAGTTCCTTTTGAGTGAAGAAATATTTGAGGCTTTTATGATCCAGATAGATCTCCACCTTTCTCCATACAAGTAATGCCTCCAAATCTTAAGTCAAAAAACGACAAACCGCTAACTCTAGATCATGAGTAGGATAATTCCTCTCATATTCTTTGAGTTGTCGTGAGGCATAGGCTATGACTTTCCCATGTTGCATGAGAACACATCCTAACCCTTTGCATCAAGCATCATCAGAGATGACAAATCCCCTCCGAGCCGATGGTATTGTCGTAACAAATCAAATAAGCCTCCTCTCGAGTTCTTGAAAACTCTTCTCACATTCCTCGCCTCCAACCGAACTTTGTATCTTTTCGAGTCACCGAAGTTAATGGAGTAGCGATTCGAGAAAACCTTTCATTTAATCTCCGATAATAACCAACTAAGCCGAGAAAGCTACGATTTTGGCCATCGATTTAGGTTGCTCCCAAACTTTGAATAGCTTCAATCTTTGTTGGGTCAACAGATATTCCATGATTTGATACTACGTGCCCAAGGAATGCTACTTCCTCAAGCCGTAACTCGATTTCTTCAACTTGGCATAAAGCTTGTTTTCACGAAGCTTTTGGAGTATCAAACCTCAAGTGTTGCTCATGATCTTCATGGCTTTTGAATATATGAGGATGTCATCAATAAAGACGACCACAAAGTGATCCAAATATTCCTTGAATACTCTGGCTCATCATATCCATGAAGGCAAAGCAGGAGCATTAGTCAATCCAAAAGACATGACTAGGAATTCGTAATGCCCTGCATCGAAGTTCTAAAAGCCGCCTTTTGAATGTCATCGGTTCTAATCTTTTAATCGATGATATCCTAACGAAGATCGATCTTTGAAAAGAATTTGGCTCCTTGCAAATCGGGTCAAACAGTCATCAATGCGAGGCAACGGGTACCTATTTTTGATGGTGACATGATTCAACTCCCGATAATCAATACAAAGTCGATACTTCCATCTTTTCTTCTTCATGTAATGTAACAGAGCACCCCAAGGAGACGACAGACTAATGAAACCGATGTCTAACAATTCCTCGTAGTTGGGTTTTTAACTCCTCAAGTTCAATAGAGCTATTCGATATGGGGCTTTGGAAATGGGTTTTGTACCGGGTTCAAGGTCGATACCAAACTCGATTTCACGCCCGGGGTAGGCTGTGAAGTTCTTTCGGAATACGCCAGAAATTTATTAACAATAGAAATATCATTCAAATCGATATATTTTTGTTTAAATCGTGATATGAGCTAAGAAAGCTTGACATCCATTTTTTTCAATAAACGAATAGTTTTATGGCTTGAGATGACCGTGATTGATTTTAATGGTTTGGTCGCTTGAATTCGCATAATAGGTTGATTAGGAATATGAAAGCTAACAACCTTTATAAAACAATCAATTTTAGCATGATGAGTAGTTAACCAATCAATCCCTAGAATCACGCCAAATGCAAGTATTTTTAAGGAGATAAGATCGACAGTAACGGCGGTTACCGATTTGAATCAAACAAGACTTATAAACAAAGTGGATGTAATGAAGGTTTCTCCCAACGGAGTTTCAACAGATAAGTCAAAGTCTAATTTCTCTCCGAGTCAAATTTAAACGTTGAGCGCAAGTAGGAGAAATAAAAGAATGGGTAGAACCGTATCAAATAAGGTATATACTTCGCTAGAGTTTATGATAAGCTTACCCGTGATGACCTCGCTCGGGTTCCTTGCTTTCGGGAGGTCACGACAAACGCCTCCTTGAACTACCGGGTTTGACTTGTTGGGACGGCATTTGGTGTCACCGCTCCAACCGGACTTGGCTTTCAAGACGACATAAAATCTAGCTAGGTGACCTTTCTTCCACAATTATAACACGCTTTTGGATCGCCATCATACAGCTTTGACCGATGTGTCCCTCCCTCCGCATTTGAAGCATATGATAGGTGGTCGTTTCCTTCCTTAACAACGGGTGTTGGTGCCGACGCCTTTCCATCATTGTTGAATCTCTTCTTCTTGAAATGTCCACTCTTATTGTCTTGGCCATGATTACCACCAAGTGGTTACCATTTTCGCATGTTGATTCCTCCACGCTTATTGTCACCGCTTCGATGATCGCTACCACCGGTATTATCATTTTTTTTGCCGCCGCTTTCTTGGTTGGGTTGACTCGTTATCGCGCTCCAATAATCGAGCCCTATTCACAACATTTGAATACAAACACGCTTTATGAGAGATAAGGTATTGACGTATCTCGGTTTCAAACCTCTTAGAAACATTCGCATCATTCTCTCCTCATTATCAACTAAGTGAGACGCAAACCGGACAACTCGGCAAACTTAGCTTCAGATCATGACACTGGCCATATTGTTTCGCTCCAACTTGATGAACTCTACCTCTTTTTTATGTGATGAATACTTTGGGAAAGTACTTGTCGTTGAATAGTTCTTGAACTTCTCCCAAGACATCTTCAAGGCGGCAAAGTTGAGTACGCTTTTACCGATTCCCACCAAGAATCCGCCTCTCCTCGCAACATAAAGGTGGCAAAAGGAACCTTTTGTTCCTCTGAGCATCCCAAGACATCAAATATCTTGGTGATCGCTTTATCCACGCGCTCGCCTTTAAGTGGTTTTGGATCTCCAATAAACTCCGGTGGTCCCAGCCTCCTTGAACTATTTAATGGTGACCGTCCCGAGAGTTTTCAAGATGTTTCCACCTACATTTTGGACAGAGCCGCTTCTCACCGATGTCGCATGAATTGCATAAAGCCTCCGAACATTCCATCGCTCATCATTTGGTCAAGTTGTTGTTGTTTGATGAGGATTGTCGCCTTCCGATGCACATTATCCCGATTATTGATCCGTGGAGACTCAACGGTCTCCTCGTGGCTCCATTGCTATTCTCAACATTCTTGATGTCATTTTCAAATACCGCCACAAAACAAGGGTTAATTGACATGCAACATATTATCCCTATACTCCGACCGACCAATTAAATACCAAATAAACTTAGGTAGGTCATACTAGCGAAGGAATTCCCTGCCTCCCTCCTAGTTCTAGTCTCACATCTTAGCCAGGATCATATCCCTAAGCTTTGATATCAACCGTGACGCCCCCAAAATAGGTATACATCACCCATCTTGAGTCGCCAAATACATGGTACAAAATTCAAATACAACTTAATTATACAACAAATGTGTAAAATACTTACAAAACATAATCTAAGAGTTTTAATAAGAATATTGTCATCTAGACAATATCCACACTCAATGGAGTCCTCATTACATTTATTGTCACACTATTTTATAGAATAGTGAGGACTACTAAAACAACCATCCGGACCGTCAATCCGCTCCCCGACTCGTCCCAAAGCCTATATTCTCATTTCAAGAGAATAATTGAAAGAAAGGGTGAGCTCAACTAGCCCAAGAAGAAATATTATGACTAAGATAATGCGTAATAATTTATCATTAGCCTTCAACAAATGTTAAACCGATAAAATATAACAAACATCAAGTTTAATCAGCAATGAACAAGCAATCCATTAGAAGAGTCAAGTAGAGAATAAAATCTACTATCTTCTATGATTTAAAAGGTTTTTCATCACTTTTATCGCCGAGACTCAACTTAATAAATAAACCACATCATCCTCGCACTACTACCAAGGATATTCATTAGTATCACGACCACAAATTATCCATGCACTACGGGCCAAGGATATTCGTGGTATTCATCAATGGTCATGATCATGCCAACAATCATCCATCAATGCACTACGGCCAATGAGGACTTTTACCACATCATTTGTAACATTACTACCATGATTATACCGAATAATCCTCGGTCATAATCATACCAAGTCCATCTATGCACACTATGTGCCACATATGACTTTCAACATATTATAAACATGAGGATGATGACAATGATATAAGAATTCAATAAAACAAGTTCAAGGATAAATTTTAAAGATTTATAATTTAATTTATCCGTAAATCAATAACGCCCAAATTGTCAACATGATATGCTTTTGTGGAGTAAAATTCAAGAATGCTCGTAAGAATATTTCCATGAAAAGATATCGATGAAGCGCAAATATCCGTGATATTCTACTAATTTCATGGAGTATAAAAGCCAAAACTTTAACCAACCGAGTATAATAGAATATATGAAATCGCAAATGGATTTTTGCTCGCCATGCAGAATCCACGAGATGATCATTTCCACAATTTAATAAGGAATGAATACAAAGGATCATTCACCATGCATGTAGTAGTCCACATAGACAAGTTATTCCAATGTAATAATAAAGAATGGAATAACAAAAAGAATTCACCATGCATGCATGATGATAGATCACATGCATAATAAAGTTATTCCAATGTAATAATAAAAGAATGGAATAACAAAAGAATTCACCTGTGCATGCGATAGAAAGAATGGAATGCATACATGTAATGTTATTCCAAATGTAATAATAAAGAATGGAATAACAAAAGAATTCACCGTGCATGCGATAGATCACATGCATAAAAGTTATTCCAAATGTAATAATAAAGAATGGAATAACAACCCTTACGAGTATTGAAAGAAAATAACTCTTCATGAATACGAAAGAAATAATACCCCTTACCTTAGAAGAAACCGGATATCGGAATAGTGAGGTAGTAGACTTCTTCTTCTTTTTCTCTATAATTTCTCTCTATAATAATTGCTCTTGTGAGACTTAGTGAATTGGTGAGAATGAAAGAAGAATGAGCTTCTATTTATAGGAAAATATAGTTTCGATAATTGCACGTTTGGGGGGCTCAAATATTACAAAGATAATACCTTCCTCTTTTCTTCATTTTAATTTAGTCCCGCAAGTATTATCAAACTTGCACCACCTCCCTAATAGTAAATAATGTGAATTAATAGTTCATTCATGTGACTTAATAGTATAATCATGTGAAAAAATAATTACAAGATAAGTACCTTCATCTATACCTCCATTTTTAATTTAGTCATGCAAGTATTATCAATCTTGCACCACCTCCCTAATAGTACATGAATGTGAATCAATAGTACACACATGTGAACAAATAGTTATAAGCATGTGAAATAATAGCAATTAATTGCTCATTTATCCGATTAATTACCCGATTGGTCAATATAACCTCCAGACATCAATTATTATCAAAATAAATGTCGATTTCCACTAACACTAATAATCCCAACACAATGGAACTATCAATTTCATCTTTAATCAACACTTAACTTATTCATCATTAATATTATAACTCACAATATTTAACAACCGTGTCGCTCCCAGAAAGAGGGGCTTTCCGATAAGGATTTCTCCTTATTGCCGCAATTAGTGACCAAACCTCTCCTCGATGTAACTTCTAGACATTGTCAATATTGCAAATAATAATATGAATAACTTTGTCGCCTCAATTATTGATTTAATAATAATAAATATTATGCAGATGATATCCGTGACAATAATTGAATCAATAATACGAGAGATATGATGCAACTTTCAATTATATTATAAAAGTAAGTAATAATTGAGTATAATCGAGTGACTTTCACGTAAAAAGATCAATAATCAATACACTTGCGCAAAATTTGTGCTACTACGCAACCAACGCCAGACATCGTATTTTTTACCACCGGTAGTTCAAGGAAGCATTTTAATCAGAAAACTTTCGCCGTTATTTTTATAAAAGATAATTCGTCATTTTCTAACTACGATAATACTTCCGCTTGGGGTCCACTAATGATTGTGTATTGATCGTATTTAATATTCCCCGTTAAAACGTAATATTCCCCACCAATCTAATATTATTATAACCACTTGCTTACTTTGCAAAATTTGTAAATAATACCCACAACTATAACATTATATCAAATCCACACCATAATATTCAAAAATATATTTAGAGAAAAAATTAATCTTTATTCATAAAAGTTTGCACTACAAAAGCCAAAGATATTCAAAGAATATCATCATTTAGGACTGAGGATGATGAAAAGTATTTTAAAGAAAACGAATACAGTGAAACAAAGTAATAAATATTAAGGATTCGTATTTCAGCTATTCTATGTCCAAAAATACCTCATAAATAATCATAGTGGAGTAAAATTCAATAATGATCAAAACATGGATACAATCAAAGCTAGTATCCATAATAGATATTTTGGACGAAAAACGAAAATTTAATTTTTCTGTGAATTATGTCGTATTCGTGAATAGAGCCGTATACGTGAATAGTGTCGTATACGTGAATAGTAATCCCGACACAAAAAGTTTCAAATTTGATAAAAAGTTCAGACCAATATTTTGGCATAATGATATTGAAAGAAATAATATCATTTTTTTTTAAAATAATATCTTTTACCTCGTAAAGACAGTACTTCTAGTTGAAACACCGGATATAGGCTATGACTTGAACTTACACCGTATAGCAACACTCAAAGTATTAAAATACTCACAAGAATACGCTCAATTATCGAGAGAGAAAGAGAGAGAAAACTTCAGTTTTTGGTGTGATTTTCAATTCTAACCCAAGCACCCTATTTATAGGAAATGGTTTAGAACACCAAAGCAGAAAATTTAATAAAATATAAATATATATATATATATATATTAATTTCCTACGCCCACTTTTTTAGTCAAAGATCAGCCATTCAAGTAGCTTACATCACAAAAAATGTTTTTGTGAATTAAAATATTTTAAACTTAAAAAATTAATTATTCCGGAACTTCGGAACTTCAATAATTCATAATAAATAGCCCTTTATTAGAAAAATTCGAACCACATGTCTTTTTCATAGGAAATTCCATTATCTACAATTTTGCAGAAGAAAGTTTTTCCAAATTCCAAACAAAAATTGACCGAAATCCACAAACGGGCGATTCTACAGGCTATAATCAAATTTTAGTCAAGAAATGGGCCCACAGACATGTTTAACATGTTTTAAACAACTTTTGTAACAAAATACTCTTCCTCCTCATATACTCATATATCCCACATTTATTGTAAAAATATCATCATTATTATATTATAATAATATAATAAAATATTATTTTATCAGAAAAGATAAAATATCGATTTTCAACAATTGTCACTTTAAAAATTTTCTCCATCTATATCCACATAAAATGAATATTTTCCTCATCATATAAATCAATAATTAATTATTCACAAATAATATTACGTAATCACAATCATCGACAACCCAGCAGGTTCCCTAAGAAAGAGGGCTTTCAATAAGGATTTCTCTCATCATGGCCAGAGATAGTGTGTGGTCGTAATCTTTCAATATTTCGAGCCAACGTCGTTGCATGTTGAGTTCTTTTTTGAGTGAAGAAATATTTGAGGCTTTTATGGTCCGAATATATCTCCACTTTCTCCCCATATAGATAGTGCCTCCAGATCTTTAGCGAAAAACATTGCTTCGTCAACTCTCTAGATCATGAGTAGGATAATTCCTCTCATATTCTTTAAGTTGTCGCGAGGCATAGGCTATAACTTTCCACGTTGAATGAGAACACATCCCAGCCCTTTGCTCGAAGCATCATCAGAGATAACAAATCCATCCGAACCAGATGGTATGGTCAAAACAAAATAAATGAGTCTCCTCTTAAGCTCTTGGAAACTCTTCTCGTATTCCTCGCTCCATATGAATTTGATATCTTTAAAGTCATTGAAGTTAACGGGGTAGCGATTCGAGAAAACCCTTCCATGAATCTCTGATAATAACTAGCTAAGCCCAAAAAGCTACGTACTTCGGTCATCGTCTTTGGTTGCTCCCAACTTTGTATTGCTTCAATCTTCGCCGGGTCAACAAATACTCCATGTTTTGACACCACGTGCCCTAGGAATGCTACTTCATCAAGCCAGAACTCGCATTTCTTCAAATTAGCATATAGCTTATTTTCGCGCAGCCTTTGGAGTACCAGCTTCAAATGGTGCTCATGATCTTCACAGCTTTTGGAATATATGAGGATGTCATCAATAAAGATAACAACGAACAGATCCAAATAATCCTTGAATACTCGGTTCATCATATCCATGAAATTCACAGGAGCATTAGTCAATCCAAAAGACATGATTAGGAATTCATAATGCCCGCATCGAAGTTTCAAGGCGATCTTGTAATATCCTCGCTTTTAACCTTCAAATTTGATGATATCCGTAATGAAGATCGATCTTTGAAAAGAATTGTGCTCCTTATGGCGGGTCAAACAGTCATCAATACGAGGTAGCGGATACCTATTCTTGATAACCGACATGGTTTAATTCTCGGTAATCGATGCAAAGTCGCATACTCCCGTCTTTCTTCTTTACAAATAAAACAGGAGCACCCCAAGGAGATGTACTAGGATGAATGAAACCGATGTCCAACAACTCCTGTAGTTGGACCTTTAACTCCTAAAGTTCAATAGGAGCCATTCGATATGGGGTTTTAGAAATGGGCTTTGTACCAGGTTCAAGATCAATAAAGAATTCAACTTCACGTTCTGGGGGTAGACCGGGAAGTTCTTCAGGAAATACGTCAGGAAAGTCAATAACAACAGGAATATTATTCAAATATGACGTGTCTTTATTCAAATCCATAACATGGGCTAAGAAAGCTTGACATCCGTTTTTTAATAAACGAATGGCTTTATGGCTTGATATAATAGTGATTGATTTTAATGGCTTAGTTGCTTGAATTCGCACAACAGGTTGGTTAGGAATATGAAAACTAACAACCTTACGAAAATAATCAATTTTGGCATGATGAGTAGTTAACCAATCAATCCCTAAAATCACATCAAAAGCAAGTATCTTTAAAGAGATAAGGTCAATGTGTAATGTGATGGTGCCAACTTGGATCAAACAAGATTTATAAACAAGTGGATGTGATGAAAGTTTCTCCTAACTGAGTCTCCACAGATAAATCAAAGTCTAATTTCTCCTAAGTTTAAACGTTGAGCACAAGGCGGGAGAAATAAATGAATGGGTAGCACCGGTATCTAGTAAGGTATAAACTTCGCATGAATTTATGATTAGCTTACCCGTGATCACCTCGTTTGGGTTCCTCGATGTTGACTACCACGACAAACGCTTCTTCCAGAACCGTTGACTTTGACTTTTCTGGGGATGACCTTTTGAGTCACCATCCCCATCGGACTTGGTTTCACGTTCTGAGACAATCTCGAGCGATATGTCCTTCCTTTCCACAATTATAGCATACTTTGAACTTTTGTGGACAGCCAATGATATGTCCCTCTTTTCCACATTTATAGATACGACCGTGGTCGTCGTTTCTCCTCCCTTAAAACCGGTTGTTCTTTGGTCTTTGACGTCTTCAGATGTCATTGTTGAATCTCCTCTTTAAAATCTCCCACCAACTCGCTTCTTCTATTTTCATGGCCACGATTACCACTAGAGTGGTTGCCGCTCTTATTCGTATTTTTCTTTCTCCGCTGGTTATCGTTGTTCTGATGACTGTTGTTACCGGTATGATCTTGGTTGTGGTCCCTCGGTTGACCGTACTCGTTATCTCGCTCTAATAATTGAGCCCTGTTGACAACATCTGAATAGAGAGAAAATTTATGAGAAATGAGATATTGACGTATCTGGGGTTTCAAACCTCTCGAAACATCCGCGTCATACGTTCCTCATTCTCCACCAAATGAGGTGTAAACACGACAACTCTGCAAACTTCGCCCGTCCGGGACACCGTCATGTTATTCTCGCTCCAATCTAATAAACTCTACCTCCTTCATATATGACGAATACTTTCGGAAAGTACTTGTCATTGAACAATTCTGAAATGTCTCCCCAAGACATGCTGAAAGTCTTGGTTGGATGGGTACGCTTCAGAGACTCCCACCGAAGAGTCCGCCTTTCGCCCACGTAACATAAAGGTGGCGAATGGAACCTTCGTTCTCCGTGCATCCCAAGACATCGAATATCTTGGTAATTTGTTTAACCCACGTCTCGCCTTGATCGGATCCGGCTTTCAATAAATTCGTGGTCCCAACTCTTTGAGGCTGCTTGGCTATGACAAACCGTGACTTGCTATCATTTTCTCCTCAGATTTTGAACACGAGTCTCCCTCGCCTGATTTTGCATGAACTGCAAAAAGCTTCTAAACATTCCATCGTTCATCATCTGCTTATTGGTGTTGTTCACAGGAGGAACATTCAGCCCGTTGCACGTTCTCCTCGTTGGTGAGCAAAGGTGTCTCCACGGTCTCATTTACTCCAATCATTAACATTCTCAATTCGACATTCTCAAACATCGCTTATAAAATAAGGGTTAATTTAACAAATTAACATATCACATAATATCTATATTATTACGACCGACCAACAAATAAGCTTAAGTAGGACACACTAGCGAAGGATTTACTCCTCTCTCCTCCTAGTTCTATTCCACGATCTCCGCCAGAGATCATATCCCTAAGCTCGATAACCAATCGTGTGACGCCCCAAAATAGGTATACAACACCCATTCTCGAGTCATCAAAATACATGGTACGTAAACAACTACAACTTTATTAATACAACATAAAATTGTGAGTTTAAATACAAATATTGTCATCTAGACAATATCCACACTCAAATAAGTCCTCATTACAATTATTGATACATTATTTTTAAAAAATGGTGAGGACTACTAAACGACTTTCTAGAACCTTCATTCCATACCCGACGACTAGTACTGCTACATTCTTGCCTCCCCGAGAAGAAAAATGGAACAAAAAGGAAAAGGGTGAGCTCAACTAACTTGAAGAAGAATATTATGACTAAGATAACATAGAACAAATTATCGTTAGTCTTCAACAGGAAAAATCTAATAGAATACAATAGACAACCGCTTTTAAATCAATCTTCGCAATGAAATAATAATTCATTAAAAGAGTTAAGTAGAGAATGCAAACTACTATCTTATATATATGAATTTAAAAGTTCATCGTTGATATTTTATCCCTGTAACATCAATCAATATATATCTGGAATTAAATATTCATCTTTGCACTAAAGGCCAAAGATATTCATCAGTTGGTCATGTTCATCTAAACACATGTTCCTCTTTACACTACGGGCCAAAGCTATTCATCAAAAAATCATTCATCCTTGCACTACAGGCCAAAGATATTCAGTAATATCATCATTTAGGACTGAGGATGATGAAAAGTATTTTAAAGAAAACGAATCCAGTGAAACAAAATAATTAATATTAAGGATTCAGATTTAAATTTATTCCATGTCCAAAAATACCTCATAAATAATCATAGTGAAGTAAAATTCAAGAATAATCAAAACATGGATACAATCAAAGCTAGTATCCATAATAGATATTTTGGACGAAAAACGAAAATTTTAATTTTTCTGTAAAAAGTGTCGTATTCGTGAATAGAGCCGTATACGTGAATAGTAACCCCGACACAAAAAATTCTAAATTTGATAAAAAGTTCAGACCAATATTTTGGCATAATGATATTGAAAGAAATAATATCATTTTTTTAAAAAAATAATATCTTTTACCTCGTAAAGACAGTACTTCTAGTTGAAACACCGGATATAGGCTATGACTTGAACTTGCACCGTATAGCAACACTCAAAGTATTAAAATACTCACAAGAATACGCTCAATATATCGAGAGAGAAAGAGAGAGAAAACTTCAGTTTCTGGTGTGATTTTCAATTCTAACCTAAGCACCCTATTTATAGGAAATTGCTTAGAACACCAAAGCAGAAAATTTAATAAAATATAAATATATATATATATATATATATAAATTTCCTACGCCCACTTTTTTAGTCAAAGATCAGCCATTCAAATAGCTTACATCACAAAAAAAGTTTTTGTGAATTAAAATATTTTAAACTTAAAAAATTAATTATTCCGGAACTTCGGAACTTCAATAATTCATAATAAATAGCCCTTTATCAGAAAAATTCAAACCACATGTCTTTTTCATAGGAAATTCCATTATCTACAACTTTGCAGAAGAAAGTTTTTTCAAATTCCAAACAGAAATTGACCGAAATCCACAAACGAGCGATTCTACAGGCTATAATTAAATTTTAGTCAAGAAATGGGCCCACAGACATGTTTAACATGTTTTAAACAACTTTTGCAACAAAAATACTCTTCCTCCTCATATACTCATATATCCCACATTTATTGTAAAAATATCATCATTATTATATTATAATAATATAATAAAATATTATTTTATCAGAAAAGATAAAATATCGATTTTCAACAATTGCCACTTTAAAAATTTTCTCCATCTATATCCATATAAAATGAATATTTTCCTCATCATATAAATCAATAATTAATTATTCATAAATAATATTATGAATCACAATCATCGAGAACCAGCAGTTTCAGAGGAAGAGGGCTTTCAATAAGGATTTCTCTCATCTGGCAAGTAAATAAATAGGTGACCAAACCTCTCCTTAGATGTAACTTTCTAGACATTACCAATAATATTATCTAATAATATTATTCAGATAATATGAATTATTGCTCTGATAATGGAAAATACTGTGTAGTGACAATTTATTGAAACAACAGTAATATAAAATATCAACGTAGCAATTATTGAATCAATAAAATAAAATATCGAAAAAGTAATTATCGTAACAATTATTGAAAGCAAAGGCCTTTTTACGTAAGAATCAATAATTGGTGCAATACTGGCATGCTACTTGTGCAACAACGCGTATTACTTATGTTTTAACCAAGGGTATTCCAACAAGATAATCAGAATAACTTCTGCCGTTATTTATAAACAACTTATACTTGTCATTTTCTTCATCCAATCGCTTTCCATTATAGGGCCCACATAAGGTTGCGCCGTCATACGAATATTTCCCGACAGCAAGAATATTCCATGACCAAACGAATATTCTTCGATAAAAATGAATATTTTATAACCACTTGCTTATTTAAAATATTTGCGCATTTTACCCATAACTAACCACATTAATCAAATCAACCCTTACTATTTCAAAATGATAAATAGAGGAAATTAAATTTCATTTATTAATAATTTGGGGTGTTACAACCTCCCCTCCTTATGAAATTTCATCCTCGAAATTGACGACGCATTCGTGTGTTTCAAAAGATGAGGATACCTCGCTTTCATTTCCGTTTCCAACTCCCAGGTCATTTTCTCAATAGCATGGTTTCTCCACAAAACTTTAACTTGTGGTATGACCTTCGTGCGTACCTCTTCGTATCCAAGATCTTAACAGGTACCTCTTCGTACGTTAAGTCTCCGGCTATCTCATCCGGTTCTAACTCAATAACGTGGTTTGGGTCTTTCAAATATTTACGTAGCACAAATATATGAAAAACATTATGAACACGAGACATACTTGGAGGTAACGCGAGTCTATAGGTACAGAATATAAATACAAACTTAATTATACAAACGTCGTGTAATAAACGACAATACATAAACTAAGAGTTTTAATAGGAATATTGTCATCTAGACAATATCCACACTCAAAGGAGTCCTCATTACATTTATTACCACACTATTTAACAGAATAATGAGGACTATTAATGCTATCATCTGGACCGTCACTCCTTTCCCCGACTCGTCCCAACTATATTCTCATTTCCTGAAGAGAACAGTGAAAGAAAGGGTGAGCTCAACTAGCCCAAAGAAGAAATATTATGACTAAGATAATGCGTAATAAATTATCAATAGTCTTCAACAATGTTAAACCGATAAAATACAATAGACATCAAGTTTTAAGCTGAATAAATAAGCAATCCATTAGAAGAGTCAAGTAGAGCATGATATCTACTATCTTCTATGATTTAAAATGTTTTCATCAATTTTTATCGCTGAGACTCAGCTTAATAAATAAACCACATCATCTAATCATCCCTATATTACGGGCCAAGGATATTCATTAAATCATCAACGGTCATGACTATACCGAATAATCCCTGGTCATAATCATACCAAAAATTGTCCATCAATGTATTATAGGCCACTAAGGACTTTTACCACATCCTTTATAACATTACAGGTCATGATTATACCGAATGATCCCTGGTTATAATCATACTAAGTCCATCTATGCACGTAAGCCAAAGATGACTTTCATTACAATATAAGCATGAGGATGATGACAATGACATAATAATTCAATAAAACAAGTTCAAGAATAAATTTTAAAGATTAATAAGTTAATTTATCCTGAACTCAATAACGTCCAAATTGTCAACATGATACTGCTTTGTGGAGTAAAATTCAAGAATGCTCGGAAGAATATTTCCATGAAAGATCTTTGGATGAAAGCGCAAATATCCAGGATATTCTACTAATTTCATGGAGTATAGAAGCCAAAACTTTAACCAACTGAGTATAATAGAATATATGAAACTGCAAATGGATTTTCACCCGCCATGCGGTAATCCACGTATACAGGTCATTTTCACAATTTAATAAGGAATGAATATAAAGGATCATTCACCATGCATGTGGTAATCCACATAGACAAAGTTATTCCAACAGTAATAATAAAGAATGGAATAATGAAGGATTCACCATGCGTCATGCGATAGATCGCATGAAAACAAAAGTTATTCCCAATGTAATAATAAATAATGGAACCAAGTCCGCCGTAAACGCACATATGAGGATATTTCACGTAATAATAAATAATGGAACCAGTCCCCAGAAACGCACGCATGTGATGTTCCGGCTGTAATAATAAATTATGGAACGAGTCCGCAGAACATTACGCATGAGGATATTAAGCGTAATAATAAAGAACGGAACATTAGAATAATTTCACCATTATGCGGTACTTCCCATAAACAGGTTATTCCAACAGAATAATAAGAATGGAATAACAATGAATTCACTGTGCATGCGATGATAACCGCATGCATAAAAGTTATTCCAATGTAATAATAAAGAATGAAATAATAGAAGAATTTCACCTATGTATGCGGTACTTCGCATAAATAGGTTATTCCAACATAATAATAAAGAATGTAATAACAAGAGTTCTCTTCATGAATACGAAAGAAATAATACTCCTTACGAGTACAACAAATAATATCCCTTACCTTAGAAGAAACTGGATATTGGAGTAGTGAAGTAGCAGAATACTTTTCTTCTTTCTCTCTATAGTTTCTCTCTCTAGAGTTTCATTGAATTCGTAAGAAATAATGAAGGAATGAGCTTCTATTTATAGGAGAATGGACTGAATAGTAACTAATTCATGAACGGTCCAGATTGATTTACTTTTAAACGGACGATCCATATTGATTTACTATTAAAACTTAAAGCAACGGTCCATACTGATTTACTATTAAAACTTTAAACCAACGATCCATATTGATTTACTATTATAAATTTCCACCACCGATCCATATTAATTTACTATTATATATCTTCAACCAACGATCAATATTGATTTACTATTATAACTTCAACCAACGGTCTGAAAAATTATCACATTTCCTTATGGAATAATATTGTACCCAAAAATGATTTGGACCGAAAAGAAATATAATTTTCAGGTGAATAGTACCCCGTGAATAGTACTTTGGGAATAATATCCCATGAATAGTACCCCGACACAAAAAGTGTCTCAAATACCCGAGTGAATAATACTAGAGTGAATAGTAACCCGTGAATAGTACTCCGACACAAAAAGTAATAGTACTTCGGGTATCTCCTCATGGAATAATATTGTACTTCGGGTATCTCCTCATGGAATAATATTGTACCCAAAAATAATTTGAACCGAAAAGAAATATATTTTTAGGGTGAATAGTATCCCGTGAATAGTACTTCGAGAATAGTACCCCGTGAATACTACCCCGACACGAAAAGTGTCTCAAATACCCGAGTGAACAATACTAGAGTGAATAGTAACTGGGTGAATAGTAACCCATGAATAGTAACCCGTGAATAGTACTCCGACACAAAAAGTATCCCAAGTACCAGAGCGAACAATACTAGAGTGAATAGTAACTGGGTGAATAGTAACCCGTGAATAGTACTCCGACACAAAAACTGCCCCGAATACCCAATTGGTCAATATAACCTCCAGACATCAATTATTATCGAAATAAATGTCGATTTCTACTAACACTAATAATTCCAACACAATGGAACTATCAATTTCATCTTTCATCAATACGAACTTATTCATCATTTATATTAAAACTCATAATATTTAACAACCAGGTCGTTCCCAGGAAAGAGGGGGCTTTCCGATAAGGATTTTTCCTTATTGACGCACAATTAGGTGACCAAATCTCTCCTTGACAGAACTTCTAGACATTGTCAATATTACAAATAATAATATGAATAACTTTGCCATCTCAATTATATTTAATAATATAACATATTATACAGATGATACTGTGACAATAATTGAATCAATAATATGAAAGATATGATGTAGCAATTCATCGTAGGTAAAGAATTGAGTATAACCGAAAGTGACTTCTTACGTAAGCATCAATAATCAATACCGTGTGCTACTATGCAACCACGCCAGACATTCATCTTTTACTACCGAGAGTAGTTCAACATTTTTTAACGGTAACACTTTCGTAGTTATTTTTATAAAAATATTTTTGTCGTTTTCTCAAGCCGATAATAATTCCGTTGTGGGGTCCACCAATGATTGTACCGTCGTACAGATACAAAAAGAATATTCCCCGACCAATCGAATATTATACAACAAATTGCATACTTTGCAAAATTTATAAATATTATCCACAACTATAACATTATATCAAATCCACACCATAATATTAAAAAAATATTTCCAGAAATTTAAATCTTTATTCATAAAATTTGGGGTCTCACAAGAGGGGTATTATTTAATCTTTATGGTTATCTGATACACCTGGGTATATCAAAGTAAATCTTTGATAGTTACTCAAGAAGAGAAGTTCAAGATCCTCCGTGATCACTCAGCATAAATTCTGGGAAAATATTTCCATCTTGTTATTTGGGTATATCAAAGTAAATCTTTGATAGTTACTCGAGAATAGAATTTCAAGATCTTGTAAAATCTTTTATCACAAACTCTAGAAAGTATTTCTAAATCGCTATTCAATAGAATATCGTAGAAATTTTGAGAGCATTGTATCCTTTCATTAATGTATTGCATAGGTTGCGAGACGATTGGTTAGAGAAGAAAATTGTCCAGCTATTTCAATGTTCCCCGAACTTTGGAGTTATTTTTTCAAAATATATAGTCTATTATTCTTGATTCTTATACATTCATTGTATGTCTTAACTTGCAGGGCAAATTTTTTACTCACCCTGGCTAAATAAAACATTTCAGTTATGGACGAAGTAACTAGAGGTGCTGTGAAGAACAAAGGCAAAGGTATAATGCTGGAGTAGTTTTTATGAACATTGTTAATATGTTATATTTGTAAACCCTTTTTGTATATCTAAAGGGTATGTTTGTAATATTAAGGTTAGATAACCTAGGGCGAATGTATGTGGTGTAAATTTCTATTCATAACTAAATGGGTAGTTAAATGTTATTTATATTGTGGATCTTGAGTACCAAACTCGGGAGTCAAGTAACCTGGATTTGGGGGCGTCACATGTTGGTATCAAAGCTGTAGGTTATAAACCTTAAGTGAGGTGGGGAAAACCCTAGGATTATAACCATAAGCGAAATCTAGAATACTCATTTAGAGTACTAAGTTAGGGATTGCCGAAGCACATCAATAGTGAGATATGTGGACACATAGTGTGAGAAGTTCGTACTGGAGAAGTATTAATCAAGTTATTTAAACTGATTGTAGGATGTCTGGAGAAGATTAAATGAGTGCGGAGATGCTAGCGGTTGTTGCACTAGTGATGAGCTAAGGTGTCGGTAGCAGTTTAGTCGATTGAAAAGGAGGGAAAAAATGAACCTATGGTCAATCTGGGGAGTGATCATGATGATTATCCCAAGATGTATCTAAGTATTGATGAGGAGGCGGAGTCCGAAGAAGCTAAGGTGGAGAAAGGGAATAAAACCAAGGTTGGAGAGAAAGATCAAGAATCTGCAGAAGTACATGAACTCCAGAGTAAGGTATTTCTCTTGGAGGAGTTGTGGAAGATGGAGCGAAGCGTTGCATGAAACGATCAAGAACGGAACGAGTCAAGGCGAGAGTGGAAAGGATGAAGACTGAAGGTGGTGGATCGTCTGAAGAAACAATCATACAGAAGAAGAGCAAGAATAAGAGAAAGAGGGAGAACGGGTCACGGATTTAGCAAGTGTCCCGGTAAGAAGAAGGCTGGAGAAGGGAGTGGAAGGTAGACATCTTAGGTATAAGCGATAATATCTTTTGATAGTGTGTGATATTAATGGTTGTAATATCAAGAATGATGTGTGAACATATGAAAATATATATGTTTGTATGAATGAAATCTTTATTTTCTATATGAATATAAGATTAAGATTATTTTTTGAGTTCTTAAAACTCATACTTATGGTAAGTTCATGACTCATAATTATATGAAATATTTTGAACCCCTCAACGAATGGACGCCAAAGATCTGAATAGGATAAGTTCATACACTCATATAATTGTGGCAAGTTCTTGAACCCCTAGGTGTGGTAAGTTTGATGAAATGGGGAATAGTTATGTGTGAATGGAGAATTACAACTTTTGTTTAAAGTTGTGTTGGTAATCCTGATATTATATAAAAAGGGATAGTACTATGTGTTAAGTGCTAAATGTACTGTGTGATATTTGAATAAATATGTGATTATATGAGAACTTTGTGCCAAATTTTTATTGTGTGATTAATAAGAATTGGTGTAGAGAAAGAGAATTAATGTAAGATTTTTATTAGATAATGCCGCCAAGGAAGGGAAGTCTAAAGGAAAATATGGAAGAACAATTTTTGAATCTGAAGCAGAAGAATATGACAGTGACAAAATATTTTGTCAAGTTCAATAAATTAGCTAAATTCGTTCCACATCAAGTGGACACTGAGGAACTGAAAGCACGATGTTTTAGGAATGGATTGAAATCATTGGTACTCGAGAAGTTAGATGTGCTGCAAATTAATTCATTTTTAACTTTATTGGAAAAAGCCATTATCGCCGAGGGAGAAATGGAAGCTGTGTTAAAGAATAGTCAAGAACAAAGAAAGGAGGCTGAAGGAAATAATATGATAGGTGGTAGTGGAGGCAATGATTTTAATAAACGTAAGAGGGATGATAATGTTAATTTAGGAAATAATCCAAAAGAGAGTAGAAGGAAGGGTACGCCATGTGTAGTTTGTGGGAAGCGTCATCAAGGAGGTTGTTTGAAGAAAAAAGGAGTCTGTTACAACTGTGGCCATGAGGGACACATATCTCCTGAGTGTCCTATTCCAAAGAAGACACTAGGTTGTTTTGCGTGTGGATCAATTGATCATCTGGTGCGTGATTGCCCAAAGAAGAGGATGAATAAGGGAACCAGCAGAGGAACATTATGGATCAAAGAATCAGCTCAGCAAGAAAGACCAACATCATTCACTTTTAGCATGACAGTTCCAAATGCAGCAGCTGCCCATGAAGAGGCGATGGGTAACGAGTTCAGTTAGAAATTAAATTACGCGAGCAATACGAGTTAGATATCGCTGTGAATTGTTTTCTTTTATACATCCAAGTCACAGGTTATAATTTGAGACACAAATTAGTATTGTGTTGATAAGAAAGAATTGATGATACAACTAAAAGATTGTAGAGAATAAGAAAGTGGTGATTCCTGGGATGGAATCCTTTTAAGGAGGGGTGAATGTGATAACCCGGGATTTCGAATAATCCGAATTTTACGAATAAATTTTTTATTTTTTTTTATATTAATATTGATTATTAATATTGTGCAGCGTATATAACAGCTACCAGTCCCTTCCATTTAGTAGGACAAGTATTCTCACTCTCAAATAGCATAGTATCGTCGTCTGTTAATTGCAGGACACCGCTGTTAATTAGATTTTGAATAAGGTGGTGGAGTGCCCAGCATTCTTCCATGCTGTGACCGCGAGAATGGGAGTGATATTGACATACTCCATCAGAATTAAACCGTCCTGAACGAGGATTAATTAGAGGCAGGAGGGAAGTGATCCTTCCTTCATTGATCAACATCTGAAGTATTTCATCCATAGGTTAGCCCGGGTATGTAAATTCCCTTCTATTGGAAAAATCCCAATGGGATTTGGCACTTGCTCTCTTCATAACTTTGTCTTCCAATGTTTCTTTATCCGAAGGTGACGAGAGAGTATTCATAACAAAAGGGAGGAGACTGGCATGCTCCTGGCAAACTAATTGGCGCGTGACTTGATGTTGATAGGTCACCAGTTCTGCCAATTACTCAATCTTCTTACACAGAGCTTTAATCTTTCGTTCAATTACAAACTGGAACTTTGCATAGTACCATTTGTCAACACCGTCTTTAATGGTCTAGGATGAATCTCTGTTAAAATTAGAACTATGTCCACTGCTCCAATTAATCATGTTGACCTCTTCCTCTTTGAGTTGAGGAAGAGGGTTGTCTTGTACGTGATGTTGATCTGGTTTGGTGACCACGATCTCACCGGTGTATATCAAATCTTGGATCTTGTGTTTCAAGGCCCAATAATCTTGAGTATCATGTCCAGGTGCCCCAGCATGATAAGCACATTTTTGAGCAGCATTGAAACCCCTCCTATTAGGGTTGGCTGGTGGAAGAAGATGTGTGATTTTCTTCTGAGTCGTCAGAAGAGGTAGAATGTTCTCGAGTGAGTCCCCTAAGGCTGTGAACACTCGAGGGCGTTTGACTTCTCCACCTTTTGGCAATTGAGGGTTTGAAGACTGTACTTAAAAGGGAGTGTAATTTCTCCTTTGGATAGGCATATTCTGATTGCCTTTCTGACCTTGTAGTATCAAGGAAACATCATCTTCTTTCTTTTTATGGACCCTCCGGGGGTTGTTTCCATAATTTCTGGATTGGATGTGCTCAACAATAGCTTTAAGGGTAGCTAGGTCTTGAATCTTTCCCAACTTCAATCCCATCTCAGTCATCTCCCCGTGTTTAATCATTTCAAAAAATGGTTTACCAATGCCAGCTAAGACTCTTTCATAGAAAGGAGCTTCTTGTATGTCTATGAAGGTCATGACCATTTCTAATTCTGTCATAGAAGGAATAACTTGAGCAACAAGGCGCCTCCACCTTTGAGCATACTCTCTAAAAGACTCATTGGACTGTTTCTTGACCTTTGTAATCTGGTATCGGTCAGGAGCCATCTGAGGCTGGAAGCTATATTGGGTGAGGAAGGAGTGAGCTAGCTCCTCCCAACTATAGATCTTTGAGTTGTCTAATCTGGTATACCAAGAACAGCTTTCTAGTCGATTCTTCCGAACAATTTGCATTCGAGCTTCTCGTCCTCTGCATAAGATCCAAGTTCTCCAATGAACACCTTCAAATGTGTGTAAGGATCTCCTAACCCATCGTACTTTTTGAAGTCATGAGTTTTGAACTTCTTTGGATAATGAACACCAGGGAATATACAAAGGTCATCATATGAGACACTTCCGTGTGCTCCAATTCCTTTGATAGAACACAAGGTTTCTTCCATTTGAAGAACCTTTTTCCTGATATCATCGGTGTCTAGATCTCCTTTGAGATGGGTGGTATCATGAATATTGTTGGTCGTATCCAACTGAAGTTCAGGTACTATAATGGATTTATCAAGACCTTGGGTTCCTCCTTGTGTAGAGGATTCAGCATGTACGGGTATCCTTGTACCCTGAGTAGACTGGTGTAATTCTTTAAGCAGAACAACCAAATCTGTAATCTATTTACTTAATCCGTCAAATTCTTCGAGAGAGACAGGATTAAGACTAGTCCGGTCAGATGAAGACATGATTGGATGTGGGCTCGTGGCCTTTTTGGATTTTGAACGGTTAAGAGGTCTGATTGTTTCCCTCCAAAAGACTTGCATAGTTTAGTCTTTACGGAATGTGTAAATGTTTACATGTTATGTGATGTATCCATTCTAGGAATATTATCCTGCAAGACGGATGTTAGATATTTGTAATATAGGATAGTATGTTAATTTAAATATGTGTGTATACATATCTCTTCATATTTCTCATTACATGGAGATGAATATGGAACGAAATTACAAGTAACTGATTTTATGAGTAATTTTGAAATGAGAAAGCATGAAGAGACTTTCCTTCGCGTTCGGTTTATCAGAGGTTAACCTATCTTAGGTTACTCTCGCGGCTTTTTGGCATGAAGGTTCCCCAAGCATCGCAATTTACTCGACGGAAAGTTAATCCGGTCTTTCAACTGGAGTGAATTTGGGTGGTGCCTTTCCTGAGCCTCGTTGGAATTAGTCTTCCTACGAGTCCAGTAATCAAACACCGGCATGATAGCCTCCTGATGGAGGAACTACACAACATACATTCACATACAACGTGTCTCACCGTTTATGAAAATTATGATATGTGCGAAACACTAATATCATAAGTAGATATAGTGTAAAGCATTAAGCGCAGTAAGATATATGCATTCGTACACATTCATCATAAATGTAAATGCAACATCCACACACAAGCATATAACAGTTTTAAAAAGATTGTAATAGCGTCTTAAGCCCTCTTACTGGAGTCCCCAGCAGATTCGCCACCTGTCGATGTCGAGATTTTTATTTGTCCCTTTTCATTTCTTGTTCTTTGGTGTTCTCATGTTAGGTGAGATCTGTTTGAAAAAACAAGTGAAAAAGGTCCGACATGTATCATGTCGACGATGGACTGTTAAGAATCGCCAGTTGGTTTGTTATATTGTTGTACCAACAAAACCGAGAAAAGGTTTGCACATTGACCCAGTGATGTGACACTGCTAAACGGGTTTGTGAAACCGAGATTCATTAGGGTCCGGGGGTTTGATTATGCGGAGGGAAGGTGTTAGGCACCCCCCCGACATCCGTGTTACTACGGTGACCGCCTCTTTTCAAGAAACTGTTATATAAATGTGTGTGTGTGTGGGTCAATGTGCTATTTATATGGAAGAAGTGCGAGATCTCGTTCGCACCTATATACACAGGGTTTGAATTTGTATAAAAAATCAGTTTTAAACAAGATATGGCAGTGATGTTTTGTAAGAAAAAAGTTTTTCAAACCCTTGTGCTCAATAGTAATTGAGACCTTGTACACTCCCATTTTTTTATTAAGTGTTCGGCTTGATTGCTTTTAATTTTTGAAATGCGAAGCATCTTCGAGAAAATAATGTACAAAGCAGTGTCAAACTCCTCATGGGCATGAAAACCATCTGAGGAAATCAAAATACCGTGAATAAATTTACAAGTTGCTTACAACTAAAAATGTCCATCACGGGAACCGAATCTAGATCCAGTAGACTGAATCTGTGATCACATGATTCCTAGGCTCACATGATGCCGCAATTGATATGAAAGCAGTAAGCAGTTATATATATATATATAAGTTGTAAATATATATACAGACATGATCAGCCACCACGAAGCACCTCCATGGGGGATCTGAAATGTAAATAAAGTTGTAAAAGCTATCAACCGCCACGAAATAAACTCCAGGCGGGACGAAATGTAAATATATATATATAACCGGTAAATGCACCGGATGTAAAATCCAGGCTCATCGAATAACGTCTGACCACAGTTGATATATCTAAGTATATATATATTAAAGCAATAAATGTTCCGAATGTAAAATCCAGGCTCTTCGAACAAAGTTTGACACACAGTTCATATATATAAGTATATATATATATATATATAAACAAATAAACACTCTGGGACGTAAGTTCAGGCTCATCGAAAATGAGTTGACACACGATTCATATATATAAGTATATATATATATATATATTTAAAGTAAATAAACGCCTCGCACATAAGTCAGGCTCAATCGAGGCATAACTCGATAATCTTAGTCCATATATATATATATATATATATATATATATATATATATATATATATATATATATCAAACGAAAATGAAACCACGGATAAGTCCCGCATACACTGTATAAACACGACTCTCAACGTGAAGAATGTTGTGTGTAAAGATAAAAGAAAGGCTTTAAAGTGTGTAAGAAGGCTTACAGTGGGCTGCCAAAGAAGACTTCTATAACTTGAAGTTGATGAACACTCAGCTCTCGCCGGTACAAATAGAAGTTATATGTGAGCTCACAAGTGTTTAAAATTAGAAAGCACTCAGTTTAGGGTGTGTACAGAGCAAATTTGACAGGACTTCCTCGCCTTTTTCTCTTACAAAATGGCCACCCCCAAACCCTCTATTTATAGAGGGACTCGCTTGAGCTCTAGAAAATGTACATGTGGTGCCAAGGGGTGTCCCTGTGCTTTCATGGTCACGCCGTCTCAAAGTACGTGCACGCATGCACTATGATGTCCGCTCAAACTTTCAGAATTGCAATCCGGGCATCCGACTGAGGTATGTATGTGAGACCCCAAATTTTATGAATAAAGATTTAATTTTCTCAAAATATATTTTTGAATATTATGGTGTGGATTTGATATAATGTTATAGTTGTGGGTAGTATTTATAAATTTTGCAAAGTAAGCAAGTGGTTATAAAATATTCAATTGGTCGGGGAATATTCTTTTTGTCGGGGAATATTCGTACGACGGCACAATCATTGGTGGACCCCACAACGAAATTATTGTCGGAATGAGAAAACGACAAGTTTGAGTTTTATAAATAACGGCGTAATGGTTACCGTTAATACTGTTGAAATACATGGTGGTTAAAATACTGAATGTCTGGCGTTGTTACAAGAAGACACGGTGTATTGCAGTATTTTGAATTATTGATTCTTACGTAAGAAGACACTACTCCATAATTGTTACAGTAATTATTGTTCAATATTTTATTTTATTGATTCAATAATTACTACGTTGATATTTTATATTATTGTTGTTCAATAATTGTCACTGCACAGTATCTCCATTATTAGATCAATAATTTTGTATTTGAATAATATTATTAGAGAGCATTATTGGCAATGTCTAAGGAAGTTTTGTCTAGGAAAGGGGTTTGGTCAACTAATTGCGCGCCAATAAGGAGAAATCCTTATCGAAAAGCCCCCTCTTTCCTGGGAACGACCTGGCTGTCATAATTGTGATTCTGTAATATTATTTGTAAATAATTAATTATTAATTTATATGATAAGGAAATATTTATTTTATGTGAACATAAATGATGGATAGAAAAATATTTATTTTATGTGGTTATAAATGAAGGAATTAATGTTGAGGTGTTTTATCAGTATTTTGTAGGATTGGAGGTATTAAAAAATCAAATCAGTATTCTTAAAGCTCTATTGCGTGAGTTATAATTTTGATCCGACCGTTGGATCGTTGTGATTTTTGGATATATTATGCATATATAAGTTGAGTATATGTCCACAAATTTTGAACCGTTAAAAATTAACGTATGATTTGTTATGAATTTTATGAGGTATTGAAAATCGTCCGTTTGTGGATTTCGGATATTTTCTGTTTGAAATTTGGAAAAACTTTCTTCTGCAAAGTTGTAGAGAATTTAATTTCGTGTAGAATGGACATAAAATTCGTATTTTTCTGATAAAAGGGCTATTTTATATGAATTATTGAAATTTCAAAAATTAAAATATTTTTATTAAAATTATGGGTGGGATCCACTTTTGGTTGGTGTAGAAAACATGTGCTGAATTGGTGGGACCCACTAGAGGTGGCTGAAATTTGGTCTTAGTTGGTGGCATGCGTAAAAGATAAGAAAATTATATAATTATTTTATTATTTAGTCTCTAATGGCGTTCTAGCATTTTCCTATAAATAGGCGCTTAAGTTAGAATTGAAAATCACACCAAAAATAAGTTTTCTTTCTCTTTATATTATCAAGTGTATTTTTGTGAGTATTTAGATACTTTGAGAGTTGCTATTCAGTGCAAGTTTCCTTCGGCTTTACATCCGATATTCCGATCAGAACTACTGTTATTTTGAGGTAAGGGATGTTATTTTTCTTCGTAAATGATATTATTTTCTTCAATACCATTATGCCGAATTATTGATATGAGTTTTATTGTGGAATTTCTACCTTTTTATATCGGGGTTACTATTCATGTATACGACATTATTCACGTATACGACACTATTCACGAATACGGCACTATTCGCCAAAAAATGAAATGTTCTCTTTTTCATCCCAGATGTCTATTATGGTTACTATCATTGATTGTATCCATGTTTTGATCTTCATTCTATACTCATTTTGTTAAGTTTGGCTTATATACTCCATGAAATTAGTAGAATATCCTTGATATTTACACATCATCCAGTATCTTTTCATGGAAATATTATTCTGAGCATTCTTGATAAGTTTTAACTTTTTCATGCCGGGGTATTATTCACGGGGTTACTATTCCTGAAGTTACTATTCACTGGGTACTATTCACTCGATTACTATTCACCTGGGGTACTATTCATGATAAAAATTGATTTGTTTTCGGTCCAAATTATTTTTTGTACAATATTATTCTTGAATTTTACTCCACAAAGCAGTATCATGTTGACAATTTGAACGTTATTGAATTCTGGATAAATTATATTATAAATCTTTAAAAATTTATCCTTGAACTTGTTTTATTGAATTCTTATATCATTGTCATCATCCTCATGTTTATATTATGTTGAAAGTCATATGTGGCCTCAGATCTTGTGATAGATGGACTTGGTATGATTATGACTGTGGATTATTCGGTATAATCATGACCGTAATGTTATAAATGATATGGTAAAAGTCCTCATTGGCCCGTAGTGCATTGATGGACAGTTTTTGGTATGATTATGGCCATGGATTCTCTTCGGCCAAGGGTGCAAAGATGAATTGTTTTATGGCATGATCATGACCGTTGATGAAAACACGATTATCTTTGGCCCGTAGTGCATGGATAATTCGTGGTCGTGATACTAAAGAATATCCTTGGCCCGTAGTGCAGGGATGGTTCGATGATGTAGATTATTTATTAAGTTGAGTCTCAACGATAAATTGATGATAAATCTTTTAAATCATAGAAGATAGTAGGTCTTATGCTCTACTTGACTCTTCTAATGGATTGTTTATTCCACTAGAGTTGTTGATCTAAAACTTGTTGTCTATTATATTCTATCAGTTGTTATACTGTTGAAGGCTAAGGATAATTTATTCTGCATTATCTTAATCATAATATTTCTTACTGGGCTAGTTGAGCTCACCCTTTCTTTCACTGTTCTTTCAGGAAATGAGAATATAGTTGGGACTAGTCGGGGAATGGATTGACGGTCCAGATGGTTGCATTAGTAGTCCTCACTATTCTGTAAAATAGTGTGATAGTAATTGTAATGAGGACTTATTTTGAGTTTGAATACTGTTTAGAAGACAATATTCGTATCAAAACCCACAACATATGTATTGTTGTATTTTGCACGATAATTGTAGTAATAAAGTTGTAGTTGTTTTTTGTACCATGTATTTGGCGACTCAGAATAGGTTGGATGGATTGGACCTATTTTGGGGGCGTCACAATGTAAGACCTATTTCGGACCGCCGTTGTCGAGAGTTACGCAATGACATGGGATTAGAGGTTGTATGAAGTCAGGAAGATGGGACCATGCCCTCCGGTCTTCAAGCTTCAAATTCTATCTGTTGCCCTGCGTAATAGTCACTCGAGATTGGACCTCCTTGGTTCTTGTAGGAAATTGTTGTGTAGAAATGTATGTATGAAATGTTGAGACGGTATGATGTGGCATCAAGGTGGCAAGATGACGACTTTACCCCTCACCAGGGTTATCTCCAGTTTGGGCTGATAAAGCAGACGTTGCTCAGGATTATCTCTGAGATTGGACTGCTGAAAGTGTTAAAGGTCCTCAGTGTCATCTCTGAGGTGTGCATGTCTTCCCAGTGTTATCTCCGGGTCTTGTACTGAGTGCCTCGATGTGAGTGTCGAGGTTGAAGCTGATTGCATTCGTTTGAAACAAGCATTTCTGGGGTTATCTCCAGAACTGCAACTGCACTCCTTGGGGTTATCTCCAAGGTTGGAACTGCTACTCCTAGTGTTATGTCTGGGACTGAGACTGAATATCTCAGGGTTATCTCCGAGATGAATCGGCCTTCTCCGGTGGAATTTCTGGTATTTGAACTGCATGCCTCAGGGTTATCTCCGAGGTTGGAACTGATACTCCCGGTGTATGTTCCGGGGTTGAGACTGAACTTCTGGTAGTATCCGGACTGGATAAGAGTTGTCTTCTAGGGTTATCTCTGAAAGACGAACCTGCCCTCCTACAATGTTAGTGACAGGTGTGCAAAAAATTTCGAATGTCTACAGATGCCCCTCTTTAACATATTCATGCAATGCAATGGCATGGATAGGATAAAGAATCCTAGACACTTGAAATGCAACAAGATAAACATGATGCTATGTGCAGCAACATGATGCAAATGCATGATGCATGTGTTGTTGGATTGTTCTCCAACATGTTGGGATGATTGTCGGCTCCCTGTTGCTTCTGCTTGGGATCGACAACGATGACGAGCTTGGACGTGTGATCCAAGTCTTTTAGGATGTTTACGTTGGGGCTATCACCAAATTCCTTAATCTTTGATACATACTTTATTTCGAAGACGTGCCTCTCGTGTACAAGAGATCTGTGGGGATAAAGCTTTGTCTGTTTGAGGATGTGCATAACATATTCCATCATCGATCCTCCCCGATGATGTTGATCCTTCCTAGTTTGTATCGCCAAGACATATCAATGTTCTGTTGGATTTACTACCAACAGTATGTGTTATCAGGTCTGCCTGACCTTCGCTAACATGTACGTCACCGGATAAAACCCCTGTGGGGCAGACTGTCAAGGCTGCTTGACCTTCGACGACGTGTGAATCAACGGAAAATACGCGTTGTAACCCCCACTGGGGATCGGCTTGATCCTCGTTGACGTGTGCATCAACGAAAAAACACACGTTGTAACCCCTGCCGGGGATCGGCTTGATCCTCCTTGATGTGTGTATCAACGGAAAACACGCGTTGTAACCCCCGTCGGGGATATGTACTTCGACATATGAAAACGCGTGATATCGCCGCCGGGGATTTCTGTATTTGGACAGATGAAAATGCGTGATGCCCCTGCCGGGGATTTCATTGAGAATGTGTGATGCCCCCACTGGGGATTTACTTTAGAATGCGTGAAGACCCTGAATTGGCGACATTGGACCTACGTAAGGTATTGCCGAGTGTGACTTGTAACATTTGAGATCATCGGCATAGTGTACCATGTGCTTGGGCGAATACCAATGATGAATGTGCAGACCCACGGCTCGATCTGAGAAAACCAGAATTGTAATATATTTTGCTCAATCGCGTAACATTTTTATTCCTGATTTAGCTTTTTCAGCTTGTGAGAACTCCTATGCAACTTGAATCGACCAAAGGGAGGGTGGGCCCCATGTAGGGTGCCGCAGTACACTGTAGAAAATTGTTGGTGGACGCCTGACCACCATATGGCTATTAAATGCATGCATGTTGCTTTCATAAGTCATTTTCAAGTTGCGCCGCGAAGGAAATCCGAGAGCTCTTCTTCAGATCTGCTGAGTTCAGGCGACTTTCTACAAATTCTGTCACTATACAAGTGTTCTATATTGTCCTAGTAACGTATACATGTCTTCTTTTCCAGTTTTTATCCATTGGAAAATGACTTGTCACATAAAATGCATCTAAACACATAGTAGTGAATATGCATGCTCAAATGACTTGATAAAAAATATTCAACATAGTAAATGTTAGTATTAAACCATGCTGAACATAATGATGTAAAAAAAATTTACTTTTTAGACAGTTAAATTGGCACCTTTTTCTGCTATTTCTTATCCTATTTGAGGACAAATGAGCAAAACGTAAAAATGCAAAATAATCCTGGTAATTAAACTACCCTTATGGATTGATGACTTTGACTTTTAATGCATATAGTATGTATATGACTGTGGGCAAGTGTGCTACTGAATGGTCACCTAGTCATGCCTATGTGCATGTGGATAGTCCTATTTACAAAGGGGACTATGGTAAAAAATTTCCAAAATATAGGCATTGAATAGTCATGCATTTTTAACTCTACGGTAGATGTATGTTAAAATAATGCATGCATGCATGTAGTCATAAAATGCATTTTGAAAAGAAAGCTCCAGGTTATAAATTACCCCACCCTTTCTGAGGTGATTTGGAGACTTTTGTCCAGATATTATGGATCTGGATTAGTCGAGTAGTTCATGCAGGACCACTTCTGTTGTACGGAGGAGGGCTTCTGAAGTGCCTCGACCTCGTTCTGTTAGACAGCTGTTGGTCGTTTTATCAATCAATATATGCGTGCAAGTATACACAGTCAACAAGTAATAAAGAGTAAGTAAAGTATCGTTCCCACGGAGAATTAACTAATAAAGTTCATCAAGCACTAGCCCATAACCATTTCACTCTTATTTAAATAAATGATTTGATTTTTATATTTAAACTATGAAATTAAATAAACCTAACTAATCCTAGAGTACTGAGACTAGATAATGAAGACCTGAGATCACAATTTCATCTATTGACTCATTCAAAACCATACACTTCATGTTAGGCCAAACTAATTGTACTTTGGTTTGTTAATGAGAACACAAAAGTAAAGTATGTACCATATCTCAATGTACCATACCCATATCACATATAATCCACAATTGATAGAATACACATGAACACCCACATTACCTAAATCACTATATGTCTATGTGATTTACAAATAATTAGGGTTTAATCCCAAATTCTCAATTGACTACAAATGGTGCTTCGGTATATATTTATCCTAATCACAAATCATATATCCCAACACAATGTAGAATATACAATCAAAAGCTACTAATATCAAATCTAAACCCATACTTCGTTTCTCAAATCCATATGGATTATCACAGTAATTGATGGTCAATCAATTAAGCAAGTAAGCGTGAATCTTAATAGACAAACCCATAAAAATCAATAAAGCTAACGATGAAATATATCAGATTAAACTAATCCATAGACTCCATTGCAATCTCAGGATATAATTTAAATCATAATTAAATTAATGATATCATCCACATATTGAAGGCACATCATGAGATACAATTGAGAATCAAAGAGAGAGAAAGAGTAGAGAATTGTAATCTGTTCTCATGATCCAAGATTGAATCTCCAATGCTACCCAATTGCTTCAAGTCTCCAAACTAATCAAATCTAAAATAATATCTACACTAATCTACTCTACTCTATTATTTAAAATCAAATAAAGAAAGCAACAATAGTTCCTTGATCCCCCCAGGGATGGAATACGTTTTTCATACTCATGGGCCATCTAATATATTAAGAGTTTTAGTCGTAGTATTCCTCTCTAAGCAATCACCCTGCTAGATAGTTTAAGTAAAAGTCAACTGATTTTTAAGATGGCGCGAATCGCTACCAGGAATAATCAAACGGTCTGTCTGACGCATCAATCAGTTGTAATAAAGTTAAAGCCCAGTTGGTACAAGGCCAGATGCATCACTGGGCTCTCGCTTGTTCTCACGCAATCTTTAATTTAGACTCAAGGCACTTCACTCCAAGACTTCATTCCAACATTTGGCAACATGCTTAACTCCATTTCCTTTCCATCATCAATCCATCATAGCTTTGTATACAACTTAGCTCAAATAACACCAAGGAAGTTTCCAATACTAAAACTGCAAAACAAAGCACAAGGGCATAAAAATCTATACAATAACATGAGATTAAGCACAAATTCAAGTCAGTTAATATCCAAATAAGTGGTTATAAAACCACTTATCAAATACCCCCAAACTTAAATCGGTGCTTGCCCTCAAGCAACTAAAACAAAACCAAAAAAAATGCAATGTAGAAACTACCATGTATGCATCCTACACTATCATGACCTTGAATCCAATAATTAGCCAGAATTGAAATTCAATTACAATGCCTCAAAAAAAAACTCCAAGATAATCAAAATGAAAATCAACCCAAGACAAGATCATAATGCACAACACCTTGCCAATCCAAATCTGTCCGCACTGATATAGTGTGTGAATGTGAAGCAACCACTAAACATACTGTTGAATAAATTTTTCAAATACTATGCTTCTTATAGGGAAAGAACCAGTTTTAAATCAAGATAAGCAGTAAATCAAACAAGTTCTAACCAAGACCGTGTATTACTTAAGTTCATAGTCAACAGGGGAATTTATGCCTTTGTTTACAGCGAGTGCGTTTTACGCTTCATCTTGCCCCTTCCAAAGATACAACTAGTGCATTTTACGCTCCATCTCGCCCCTTCCAAAGATTTAATGATTTAGCTCAAGAAGGTTTCAAGATAGATTTTCCTTTTTTATTTTTTTGTTTTTTATTGTTTTTTATTTTTTTTAACAAACACTGAATAGGCATGCATAACACTGAATTCCCCCAAACTTAAGCTTTTAACAGTCCTAGCTATTACCTAATGAAGTACTAACATTCTTTCATTAAAACAAAGGATTCCCACCAGAAGGCAAATATGTGAAAATTTAAACTAAGCATATCACAATGGTTACTTAGAAGTGCTAACCGGTTATATCAGATTCAGACAGATAAGGATTTATATAATGATGTGACATCACAACCAAGCTTAAGTCTCAAATTGATTCAAAAATCAAGTAGTTTTAATTTCATCATAGGCCTACTAAATAACAAATCAACTGACACTGGATTCATGCAGTTACAAAATGCAACATATTTTTAAACATAATTACTAAACAGAATGCAACACTTGCTACACAATCAACTAAAACAAGACAAAATGCACACGACATGAATTATACTAAATGCAACTAAATGCAACAAATGCCTAATACCCCCAAACTTAAAAACTACATTGTCCTCATTGGAGATAAAAGGTATAAAGAAACTCCCCTAGCTGTTTCATCATCATCACCATCCTCTCTTGCTCGTGTGGAGTGTCCGGGGTGGATAAGGAGTAGTGGTTCCCACGTCAAAAATTGAACTGTGCTCAAAACCGGTCAAGGCATTTGATAGGATTCCAGAAAATTCGGTAGTGAAAGCTTGGAAGTTCGCATGCATCGCATCCATCCTTCTTTGGAGGCGGCGAATGTCACGATTTTGCTCGCCTAGAGGTGGGCTAGCTGAATGTGGGGCAACAGTGTCCTCTTCTTCTTCATTGTTATCTCCATCTTCTTCACTTTCTGACTCATCCTCAGGCATGATAAACCCCCAGCCCTAGGGATGAGACTCTGCACCATTCCAAATGGTGTACTTTTGAATAGTGGTGTGGTTAATATCCCTCATCGGCAGCTGAAGAGTCTCATCATCCCAATCAATTCCCATAGCCAAACACAGTCGAGTAACAAGAGAAGCGTGTGGTATGCCCCCTGAAGTACTCCCTCTCATGTATTTCAGCATTGACTGATTTATGATATCATCCGATGTCAATTGATTTCATCTTGTAATGCCATATAGCAATGTAGTTCGCATACGAAGCTATACCACCGTGACATCGGCATGATGGTCGGTGGGCACTTTTGATTTGCATTTTGTGGCTTGACAGCTCTTCACCAACTTGTCTAAATCTGTCTCAAACCTTTGTGATTCAAATTGATTCTCAAAGATCACGATGGCAATGTCCTCACATGGAATATCTCATTGATTGCTTCTTTGGTGTACCGCACCTGCTGTCCTCGCACAAAAGAGATGTCATTCTGAGTTTCGCGAGCGTTGGTGTAAAATTCCCTTACTATCGTCATTGGTGCAGCCACCAGTTTGGCTACCACTGAAAGCCATCCATGCCCCCTAATCTGGTCCTTTAATTTTCCATCTTCTTCTCCCGGCCTGAATCCCCTCTCTGGTACGAAGGATTTGCCCACTAAAACATCCATATAGTAGTAGTTTCAATGAGAGGTTCACAAATCGTGGAGGTATCCAAAGACATTTCATTATTACCCTCGTTCTCTCCCGCCAACGCTTTCGACGGAAGGAAATGGTGTTCTAATTCGCTTGGGTGCCATAATTTTGATGAAAATATTATCTGAAGAGAGAACTATATCTTGGATGCCCCTTAACCCCTCAGTGAATCCTCACTCTATCAATTCTCAGATCCACCCACTGCGCAGCACACTCAATAGAGTTCCAAAATCTGCCCCTTTCTGTCACCGTGTCTTCGAATACTCACCCACAAAATTCTCTGACCTTTGATTGAGCACTTGTTGTGCTACCCACTGACTAAGATGCTGAGAAATTCGGATATGGACAGGTTCGGTGATGATGAATGGTTAGGTGGATATTTCGGCATGAATGGAGTAGGGGGTATGACTGTTAGTGGCAATGAAACCCTAATTCTTGTTGAACTTCAATAGAACAGGTGGTGTGCAGAATCGATTCCATTGACTGCTAACACTGTTCGAATGCTGCTAGAGGGATGGAGAACTAGGGTTTGATGGGGAAAGTGAGAATAATGTTGGACGGAATCAATAATAGATATGTAGCATGGAATCTAGGGTTTGATTTAGGGCTCTTAGATGTTCGGTTTTGTTAGAGAGAAGGAGTTCGAGAGTTTTGAAATTTTAAGGAGATAATAAGGTAGAAAACGTGTTCTGGTCCGGCTCCTTAAACTGATTTTAAAAACCGACATAAAGCTCAGCTACTTGTTTACGCTAGAAATGGTTAAGAATGGGAAGTAGCCATTTGTGTTAAATCTGAAATATCATGTATGTCAATGCTTGTTTGTTTGTAATATGGCATGGCAAGTTCTTACAACGCTACGAACCAGTCCTAACTCACTACTTTCTGTGACTTGATCCTTGGACTACAAAATCGCTCTCCATTAGTTACGCCCCGACTATTAGATTTATTTAAAAGAACTATTAGACTTTATTTAATTACTATAAAAATAATGAACTAATTAATTAAAGCAACAAGAATTAGACACAGCGAAAGGAAAATGATAGACTAAAGATACTGAAGAATTAAACAAATAGGGCGAGAAAGATTTGATGGGGTGCCTCCCATCAAGCGCTCGATTTATAGTCAGTTAGCTGGACACTTTTTCTGACACCGCTATCCAATTCCTCTACGATAAGCTAAGAACCCTCCATCCATTAGAACCGCTATATGTTTTGGTAGATTCCCCATCATACGTGTTTGTGAATTGAACCAACCTAGCATATTTCCTGTCCATGATGTCTCTAGTTCCATTGTATAGCTAGGTGTTTTGTCCGTTGTAATTGGGAATAAATTGTTGCGTTGAGGCATAGAAAGTACAACAAACTTTTCCTCTTTTATTTTCTCTTCTTCAGCCCACCATAGTGTATACAAAGCATCTTTATCATACTGCTGATTGCCTTGAATGTGACTACCTAGAGGACATGGGTGTGCAAAACTCACTAGATTTTTTAACTCTGGTCGAGAAGGTACTTGGGGTATACTACAAGTGATATGATATTCTTCATTTTCCAAACCCTCAGTTGTCTCCTCAACGTCCACTCCTTTCAGTTCATTCAGTGGCATGCACACATCTGGCTCTCCATCAGTTTCATCATCCATGTCATAGTACCAATTGTTTTGAGGGAGATTGTTCAAGATTTTGAATATTTGATCCATCTGATTCTGTAGATTTCGAATCGACCTCTCTTGCTCAATCATCTTCTCCTCAGTTGATGCTACAAACTTGAACCACAAATTCTCCCAACTTGAATTATCTTGTTCAGTTTTGGAATCCATGTATTGAGGACCATTCATTAAGGAGTTCATGAGTTGTTCCATCTGTTTATTAAGATTTTGGGTTGATAACTCCTGACTCATTATCATCTCTTCTTTTTCTGCTATAATCCGTAACATGAATTCCTTCAACTCTGAATTGTCTTCTTGTTGCATTAGAGGTGGATTTGAGAAATTTGATGGATATGTTGGACTTGAAACACAGTATTGGTCTTGATAGTTACAATTCCATTTATAATCTGGGTGATACCCCCAACCTTGATGATAATTGGGATCAACATAGTTGTTGAGGCAATCACTCCCAAACTGTACTTGTCCAACACTGATGTTGCACTGATAACTCGAATGCTCGCCAGTACAATATTCACATGTAACTGCTATCTCTCGAGTATGTTGGGTTGCAAGAACATCCAACCTCTCCGAAAGTGTTGCAATTTGTGCTAACAATGTAGAAAATATATTGAGTCCTTCAGTTCTTGTATCCCTTGGTTGAGTCATATTTACATAAGGCCATTGATAAGCAAAGTCCCCCATGATACCTGAAAAGAGAGAAATATAATAAGATAATTAAAAAAATGTTAAAATTAAGACCAATTTGATTGAAATTAATGTTGGAAAAAATTTATTCAACTAATTCCCCGGCAACGGCGCCAAAAACTTGTTGGTCGTTTTACCGATCAATATATGCGTGCAAGTATACACGGTCAACAAGTAATAAAGAGTAAGTAAAGTATCGTTCCCACGGAGAATTAACTAATAAAGTTCACCAAGCACTAGCCCATAACCATTTCACTCTTATTTAAACGAATGATTTGATTTTTATATTTAAACTATGAAATTAAATAAACCTAACTATTCCTAGAGTGAGACTAGATAATGAAGACCTGATATCACAATTTCATCTATTGACTCATTCAAAACCATACACTTCATGTTAGGCCAAACTAATTGTACTGGTTTGTTAGTCGAAAACACAAAAGTAAAGTACAGTCATATCTCAATGTACCATACCCATATCACATATAATCCACAATTGATAGAATACACATGAACACCCACATTACCTAAATCACTATATGTCTATGTGATTTACAAATAATTAGGGTTTAATCCCAAATTCTCAATTGACTATGAATGGTGCTTCGGTATATGTCTATCCTAAGCACAAATCATACATCCCAACACAATGTAGAATATACAATCAAAAGCTACTAATATCAAATCTAAACCCATACTTCGTTTCTCAAATCCATATGGATTATCACAGTAATTGATGGCCAATCAATTAAGCAAGTAAGCGTGAATCTTAATAGACAAACCCATAAAAATCAATAAAGCTAACAATGAAATATATCAGATTAAACTAATCCATAGACTCCATTGCAATCTCAGAATAGAATTTAAATCATAATTGAATTAATGTTATCATCCACATATTGAAGGCACATCATAAGATACAATTGAGAATCAAAGAGAGAGAAAGAGTAGAGAATCGTAATATGTTCTCCTGATCCAAGATTGAATCTCCAATGCTACCCAATTGCTTCAAGTCTCCAAACTAATCAAATCTAAAATAATATCTACACTAATCTACTCTACTCTATTATTGAAAATCAAATAAAGAAAGTAACAATAGTTCCTTGATCCCCTCAGGGATGGAATACGTTTTTCATACTCATGAGTCGTCTAATATATTAAGAGTTTTAGTCGTAGTATTCCTCTCCAAGCCATCACCCTGCTAGATCGTTCAAGTAAAAGTCAACTGATTTTTAAGATTGGCGCAATTATTATTTGTGAATGAATAGCCTCAGATAGGCGTAAATTTACTACTGTCTTTGAATCTGGCGATCTGTCGTCTAACGCAATTGCTGGCTGCGTGTCATAGGCCAAAGTGGGTGTAGCATGTCGTCGCATCACTGGGTCCGGCTTGATTCTCGGCCGCAATCTTCTGCTGCAGTTTAGACTCAAGGCACTTCACTCCAAGACTTCATTCCAACATTTGGCAACATGCTTAACTCCATTTCTTTTCCATCATTAATCCATCATAGCTTTGAACACAACTTAGCTCAAATAACACCAAGGAAGTTTCCAATACTAAAACTGCAAAACAAAGCACAAGGGATTAAAAATATATACAATAACATGAGATTAAGCACAAATTCAAGTCAGTTAATATCCTAATAAGTGGTTATAAAACCACTTATCAACAGCCTTATCGGTTAGTGGAGGCGGTGATACGTCCAGTCCAGGTTGATGTGCCGGACGTCGAGGACGAGGAGGAGGATGTTTCGATTGCGAACCCCGCTCCTACTGCACATGTTCCTCGTAGGGACCTCCCGAGTATTCAGGTGGCAAACCCAGAGCTTCTGGGTGATTAGAGTCGACATCCCTCGATGTACTTGCACGCCAATGAGGTATAATGTTAGATCTTTAATCTTCCTTCTTTCCTATTGATGAGGAGTAAGGATTCTGATGTCGATCTGCATTTCATGTAGGTTCCCAGCTTTACATAGCCTCGAGGGAACTAGTTCAGCATTCACTCCATGTACCAGGCTCTACATCCTGACTATAGAGCGATTATTCATGACTGGGGATTTGGGGCGTTCTTTTCCATTCTTCCCCATCGCTGTCCCTGGGGTTACCTCAGGGCATTGTCTGAGAGGTGGTTTCACCTGACTACCACCCATTTCACGGATCGTGAGGTGATGATGAAGCTGATGGATTAGTGGTGTATCACATGTATGGAGTTTGGAGGGGCACCAGTGCCTTGTATGGCGGATATTATCCTGACTATCGTCAGATCCTTGTTAGGATTTTTGGCAGAGGCGCTCAAGGGCAAGACTGGTAGTACGGGTCCTTTGAGCGTAGATGTTATGAGTGGGCTGTTGAGTGAGCCCATACCAGCTGATGTCAGAGTCAGCGATCGCATTCTTCGGTAATTGTTCCTGATGATCATTAAGGGCTACTTCATCACAGATAACTCTTCTACGGTGTCGTTCACTTTGATCAGCACCACGCGATATGTGGACCGTATAGGAGAGTATGATTGGGCTTTCTACACCTTTGCCTATTTCCTCAAGGGCATGCGTATGCGTTCGCAGGGCTTGACCGAGGCTTGGTTAGGCTTCTACCCATTTCTACTGGTGAGTATTTCTCTTGTAATTTCCCATGTATAGGTTAAGAGTGTTTACTGACAGTAGATGTTTTCCTTTATGTTGGCAATTTTGGGCCTATGAGAGGCTTCCATGTTTGCATCCTGTGAGTATGTTAGGTTTAGATACATATCCAAGAGGACAGCGATGGCATCATTCCATACTGGCAAAGGTCCTTGTAACTAAGGGTTTTACTCATTATCGCCTACAGCTGGAGTTATTGACAGCTGACGTCATCACATGGATTCCCTATTCTGGGGAGCACTTGGCCATTGGATTTGAGGATGGGTACCCGACTGGCATCGAGCATGTGATATCCACATGTAGGGCTCCTCTTTTCACTGATGGAGGATGGGAGCTCTATTTAGGAGAGCGTGCTATTAGGAGCACCACAGGAGAGATCCGTATGCCGATCTTGCCTCCTGCCAGGCGTTATTGGCATGTGTCACAGTCACCCGTCATTGATATCCCATTGTTGGGTGTTAACGGTTTTGCACTGTCAAAGGGTCCCTGCACTCAGGAGATATTCCAGCATTGATGGTCCCCTCATATTATTGGAGCCCAGACCCACGCCACTCAGTTCATGGGGGATATGGTTCCAGGATCTGTGATGATAACGGATTGGCTAGCCTGTGTCCGAGATCCGACTCATTTGACACAGATTGACAGTTTGACCCAGCGACTAGACCAGACACATTTCTTTATCCTGGATTTGGGCAGAGATCCGATAGAGGCAGATTCGTTTGATCCTTCCAGCTCAGGCGATGGCCCCTCAGATGACCCATTTGGATTTGCCAGCGTAGATCCTCTTTTGTATAGGCCTGACATCCCTGTTGATAGAGATCCAGTGACTCAGGAGGAGTTACATCAGGTGGACAGGAATGATGATGTAGATATTGACAACATTGTCTTCTTCTGATGTGTATTCTCGTTATCTCTTTTGATAGGCCTCTGTTAGATATTGGGTGATTGTGTATCATTCTCGCTATATCTTTTGATAGGCCTCTGTTAGTAGTAGGGCGTTTGTGCCCCATTTCCCTGTATTTTTAGCTGTACAGAGATGATGTATGTAGATGATGATATACTTAGGAATGCATGTACAGTTTTTCATTCCCTATATCATATTGACATCTATTATCTGTAATACATGTATCATGTTATGCATATGTATGTATGTCCAGAGATATTCAAAGATTGAATCGGATGGTCTTGTATGATATCTGTACTACAGATGTCTTCTCTGACTGACCAACAGATAGATCATACCCCACCATTATTGGTGGCATCACGTCTTAGATCGTGATATGATACTATGTCACCATCAGACAGGGTGACTGTAGATCAGTTATTGCAGCATACTATGACCCTCTTGATATTTCAGGTTCCCGCAGGATTTGTGGAGGGCATCTTTGGATCCTTTGGGTACCGAGAGAGGCAAGTTTTACGGTTTGGGACCCGTGAGTGACTCGACTCTAGAGGAGTATGCACGTTTGACGATGCTGCCACTTGACAGACCTTGCGTGCATATGGCTATTGGGGACATGAGCCGACAGTTCATGACCCTCATAGGATTGAGGCGTAAGGTTGTACAGGATGAGGTTACATCCGGCCACGTGATATCCCAGCATTTTCTGACTGACAAATTTGGCTCTTAGGACAATCATGCTCGGCATTCTGGGGATTTCACCATACCAGAGGACAAATGGCATTTGGCCAGAGTGGATGCATTCTTAATGTGCATAGTGGCGTATGTATACATGCCACGATATACGGACGAGTTGGATATCGGTGTTATCATGGCAATGCGAGCTCTCAGGGAGGGTCGTACCATCATTCCGATGATTGTGGCAGAGACGCTGAGGTCGACCACGTTTTGCAGCACTTACCCTACAGGGGTATTTATAGGCAGTTTGGTCATGTTGTACGTGTGGTTTATGTCACACTTGAGACTGATTGGGACCTTCCGCCGACACGGGTACTTCTTTACCCATGATATAGCTATGTTTTACTCCTTTCAGCCATCGGAGAGTATAGATGCTATGTCTTGGTCGGTATTTTTGGCGGAGATCAGTGATTCATTTGTCATTCTGCCGTGCAAAGGGCTTAACTCACCCTACAGCTTTATTACTCATGCTCCGGGCATGGAATATCTCCCTCTAGCTGGTTTGAGGGGCATGACTACCTACCACCCATTGGCCATGATGTCGCAGTTTGACAAGTTCAAGGACTTCCGTCCTTTTGAGGGGGCGCTAAGTCAGCGTTTAGCTTCTCGCCATTTATCAGCAGAGGACCGATCCCGGGTGTATGCATGTTGGGATCAACTTGAGATAGCTGCTTTTTCTATTAGTCATTCGGGCTGTTCGTCAGAGTATTCTGCGTGGATGGAGACAGAGACTTCATCGGCTGCGGCAGTATCCACAGTGCCGAGTAGCAATTCAAACGATGGAGAGCCCATGGAGGACATTGATTCCCACATTGAGGAGGAGCCATTTACTTGGTGGTAAAGCGAGTCTATAGGCCACAGTTCCTACTCGGTCAAGGATTTCAAATAGGTCAATAAATCGAGGATTGAGCTTTCTTCTCTTTTCAAATCTCGTAACTCCTTTCCATGGTGCCACACGCAACAACACATACTCTCCAACCTTGAATTTCACGTCCTTTTGATGCAGATTAGCATAACTCTTTTGTCGATCTTGTGAGGTTTTTATACGTTATCGGATCATTTGAATCTTTTTCGTAGTCATACGTACCAATTCTAGTTCCAACAACGTTGCTTCACCCACCTCGTCCCAGCATACTGGAGAACGAAACTTGCATCCATACAACGCCTCGAATGGAACCATGACAATACTTGCTTAATAACTGTTGTTGTAGGAGAATTCCACTAATGGCAAGAACTTGTACCAACTTCCTTTGAAGTCAAGGACACAGAGTCTTAATAGATCTTCAAGAGTTTGAATAGTCCTTTCCGACTGCTCGTCCGTTTGAGGATGATATGCTGAACTAAATCGTAAATCTGTGCCCATAGCCTTTTGCAAACTAACCCAAAATCGTGAAGTGAATCTTGGGTCGCGATCAGAAACTATGGATACTGGTATACCATGCAGCTTTAAAATCTCATTTATGTATATACGAGCAAGACGTTCAACTGAATAAGTTTCTCGTATAGGTAAGAAATGAGCAGACTTGGTTAGTCTATCAATAATAACCCAAATTGCATCTATGCCTTGAGAAACCTTGGGAAGACCAGTAACGAAATCCATGGTAATGTGCTCCCACTTCCATTCTGTAATTTCAAGTGGTTGCAATGGACCTTTTGGCACTTGATGATCCGCCTTGACACGTTGACAAGTTAGACACCTTGAGATAAACTACGCTATCTCTTTCTTCATATTGCTCCACCAAAATGTATGTCGAATATCACGATACATTTTGGTACTCCCAGGATGGATTGCAAATGGTGTGTTGTGCGCCTCTATCATGATTTTATACTTTAAATCGGGGTTAGCCTCACTATCAAAGGGGATTAAGTTACCCCGAACCAACACTACTGCAGGGCCATCTGCACTGGCATTTGCGTAGAACTCCTTTACCACCGAAACAATCGCAGATTCAGGCGGCTTGGTGAAGTGGATCCATTTTATAGCCACAATCATGGTCATCATGGCACCATCTATTTTCTCATATGGCCTTAGCCCCCTCTCTGGCACCAAATTGCGCTTGGAAAACGATTGGGTGTAGCGCTTCCAGGCTTCCTCACTTGTAAATTTTGCAGTATCAAATATGGAATGAGGAGCCCTGGATGCCGGTGAAGGGGGACCGAAGCTAGTTCGGGGACGCTTTGAAGCCATGAATACTTGAGAACTAAAATCCAAGGATATAAAAATTCAACAAAATTGATATATATATATATATATATATAAATACTTATATATATATATATATTGTTGCTATCAAACTCGTTTGATTGAGCTTGATTTCACATACGGTGCGTGCGCACAATATATATATATATATATATATATATATATATCTGTATGAGATCGAAGCATTCTCTTAAATAGCATTCCGCCTTAAATAGCATTCTTTTATTAAAACTACGTGCGTTTTGGAAGGACGCGGTGACATTTTGTAAATATAATGTCACCGTGTATTTACAAAAATGCCACCGTGTCCCTCCAAAACGCGTAGTTTTAATAAAAGAATGTTATTTAAGTGGAATGCTATTTAAGGAGAATGCTTTTGATCCTGACCAAATATATATATATATATATACTTCAATCGCTTAATTAACGAAACGAGCCTGGATCGATATATGTCCAGTGCATTTATCATTTATATATATATATATATATATATATTTACATTTCAGTTTGGCATGGAGTTTACTTCGTGGCCTTTTACCGCTTTATTTACATTTCTTTAAGACCTGGAGTTTACTTCGTTGACTTTTACAGCTTTATTTACATTTTGTCCCGCCTGGAGTTTACTTCAAAATGGTTGATCGTTGTATTGCTTTATTTATATTTTCTCAATCCCCCATGGAGGTGCTTCATGGTGGTTGACTGGATTTTAGTGCTTTATTTACATTTGCAATCCCCCATGGAGGTGCTTCGTGGAGGTTGATTGTCTATATATATATATATATATATATATATATATATATATTTACTGTTTTTATATATATAATTGTTTACAGCTTTCATACAAATTGCTAAATCATGTGAGCCTAGGAATCATGTGATACGCTCGGTCAAATGTATCCCATATCTAACAACTCTTGTAATTGAGCCATCAGTTCTTTCATCTCTACTAATGCCATACTATACGGCGCTTTGTATACCGGTGTTGTCCTCGGTGCCAAATCAATAACAAACTCAATATCTCTATCTGGTGGCAATCCCGGAATCTCGTCTGGGAAGACATCAACAAACTCCCTTACAATAGGTATCTGACTCAGTTCACCCTCGACTCGTCAAGTATCAACCACGTGAGCCAAATAACCTATACAACCCTTCCTAAGCAATCTATGCGCTTGCACCATCGTCAGACAATGAGATTGTCTCTGCGATTTACTACTATAAAATACCACATCCGACTTATTCGGAGTCTTAAGGTGTACACACTTCTTCTTACAGTCTATAACTGCTCCGTGAACCGATAACCAATCCATTCCAAGGATTACATCGAACTCCCCCAAACGAATCGGTATCAAATCCACTTTGAGCTTAAATCCTCGTAATTCGGCATAACAATTCCTATGAATGTATTCAACGGGGATAAGTTCCTTGTTCGTTACTTCTACGTTCATAAGGTGTTCTAATCTTTTACGGGGTAAGTCTAACTGTTTAGCAAATTCTTCAAAAATAAAAGAGCAGGTAGCACCCGAATCAAATATTATGGATGCATCTATATCATTGATCGGAATGATACCTGACCTTTGGTCTGAAGCCGATGAAATGTAGTGGATTGAATTTTGATCCCAATATCGTTGACAAGTGTTTGTGTTCTGGTAGGGGGTGAGACCGAACCATAAATGGTTGCCTACGTACTCTTATTGAAGAGGAGATCAGGTCTGCGTAGTTCGAATCTGGTTTAAGAGGTTCAACGTTGTTTGTGGCAGAAAGGGTGTAGGAATGTTTTTGTTTTTGTAATGAGAAAGGTGTAGAAATGTTTTTGTTATTTTTGTTTTATTACGAAGGGTGTAGAAATGTTTTTTGTTGTTTTTGTTTTATTGCGAAGGGTGTAGAAATGTTTTTGTTGTTTTTGTTTTATTGCGACCGGGCCATATAAAATGGTTGCCTACGTACTCCTGTGTATCAAGGAGATCAGGTCGATGTAGTTCGCCCCTTAGGACGATTTGTAGCTGAAAAACTTAATCCCATGTGCAGGTCAGACTGCAGGGAAAAAGAAAGTTTTATCCTAAGTTCAAGATAAATTGCAGGTGTGAAAAAGTTTGATCCCATGTTTGGGACAAACTGCAAGTGTGAAAGGTTCAATCCCTAGTGGGATAACCGAAGTTGTATGAACGAAGTGAAGCCAGGCTGCTGGCTTGAAGAGTATGTTTCCCTGAGGGGAAAAGTGTGGAAAAGAGTTGTATGTAGTGAAGGATTAAAGAACTGTAATGACTGGTGATCTGATGATCCAACACCATGATGTTTGCGTGATGGTAACTTCAAGCATAAGTACCGATTTCACCAAGGCTCGAAGTTGATGAGTTGTGGAAATTAAATCGCCGTCCATTTCCCCGCAATCGAGAGCACCTCCCGTCAATACCTCCTCGACAACAAAGCGGACCTTCCCAATTTAGGGCTTAATTTTCCTTGGGACCGATCTTGGTTGTCAATGATCTTCTTTAAAACCAAGTCATATTGTTTAAACTTCCGTAGCCAGATTTTTCTGTTGTAGGATCTAACGATCCTTTGTTGATATAACTGACCATGGAAGATAGGTGTGGTTCGTCTTTCGTCTATTAGAGACAATTGGTGATACCTGTCTTGTACCCATTGGTCTTCATCCAGCTGAGCGTCTATCAACACTCGGAGGGATTTCATTTCCACTTCTACAAGGAGCACTGCTTCCATCCCATAGGTTAATGCGTAGGGGGTTGCCCCGGTGGAAGTGCGCATTGATGTTATGTAGGCTAATAGAGTAAGAGGCAATAAGTCAGGCCATTCTTTGTGGTTGGCGGACATCTTTGCATGATTATCTTCGATGTTTTTGTTACCGCTCAACAACAACACCATTCATCTTTGGACCAGTGAGATGACTTGAGTTAAGATGTTTGATGTGGAATTTACTGCATAACTCCTCCATCATTTTGTTGTTAAGGTTCTTAGCATTGTGTGATATTATATATAAATACTAAATAATTATTGAAAATTGATATTAATGATATAAAATCATAATAAATGGTTATAAATTATTTAAAATAATAAACAATATTTTTGTAAAATTTTAAGTAAATATTAATTACCTAAAATAGAAATAAATGATTTAAAAATCATTTAAAGGATAAATAAATGTTTTAAAAATATATTAAAATTTCTAAAAATCATTATAATGGATATATAAATTATCTAAAAATATAATAAAATTTATAAATAAAATTTAGTTCATATATCAACTTATTTATATGATATGAAAATATTTATTTTATGTGAATATAAATGAAGGAATTAATGTTGAGGTGTTTTATCAGTATTTTGTCAGAATTGAGGTATTAAAAATCATCCGTATGTGGATTTCAGTCATTTTCTGTTTGGAATTTGGAAAAACTTTCTTCTACAAAGTTGTAGAGAATTAAATTTTATATGAAATGGACATAAGGTTCATATTTTTCTGATAAAAGGGCTATTTATTATGAATTATTGAAGTTTTGGAAATAAATATTTTTATTAAAAACATGTGGTGGGTGGGAGTTGTCCTTTTCGGTGGGCTTTTAATCTTCAAAGATGGAATGCTGCAGAGAAAAAGAAAAGCCTCCGTATGTAATTTTGTCAACTTTGGTGTGCTAAGCATTTCCTATAAATAGGGTGCTTAGTTAGAAATGAAAATCACACCAGAATCAGAAATCTTCTCTCTATAATATTGTGCGTATTTTTGTGAGTATTTAGATACTTTGATAGTTGATAAGCAGTGCAAGTTTTCTTCAACATTATATCCAATATTTCAGTTAGAAGTACTTGTTTTTTGAGGTAAGGGGTGTTATTTTCTTCGTAAATGATGTTTTTTCTTTTATTATCATTATACCGAAATATTGGTATGAATTTTATTATAAAATTGTTACCTTTTCATGTCGGGGTTACTATTCACGTATACAACATTATTCACGTATATGACACTATTCACGAATACGGTATTATTCACGAGTACCATTCACGAAGTATGATTTTTCTTATAAATTTTTACCTTTTTGTGTCGGGATTACTATTCACGTATAAAGCACTATTCACGTATACATGCTATTCACGAATACGATACTATTCACAGAAAAATTAAATTTTCTTTTCTTGGTCCAAGTTGTCTATTATGGTTACTATCATTGATTGTATCCATGTTTTGATCTTCATTCTTGAATTTTGCTCCACAATTGATTATTATGGAGTATTTCTGAATTTGGATAAACTGAAGTACGAATCCCTAATCTTTGTCCTTTTATCTCACTTGATTCGTTTTCTTTAAAATATTTTTCATCATCCTAAATCCTAAATAGTGATATAACTGAATATTTTTGGCCTGTAGTGCAAAGATGAATGATTAAATGATGAATATCTTTGGTCTGTAGTGCAAAGATGGATATGTGTTGAGATGAACATGACCAACTGGAGATACTAATGAATATCTTTGGCCCGTAGTACAAATATGAATATTTGATGTATATTGATTGATGTTACAGGGATAAAATATTGATGATGGACTTTTAAATCATAGAAGATAGTAGACTTCATTCTCTACTTAACTCTTTTAATGAATTGTTATTTTTGCTGCGAATATTGATCTAAAACTTGTTGTCCACTATATTTTATCTGATTTATTGAAGGCTAAAGATAATTTATTCTACATTATCTTAGTCATAATATTCTTTACCGGGCTAGTTGAGCTCACCCTTTTCTTTTTTGTTCTATTTTTCTTCTCAAGACACGAAAATATAGCGGGAACTAGTCGGGATGTGGAGTGATGTTTCAAAACAGTTATTCTAGCAATCCTCACTATTTTGTAAAATAGTGTATCAATAATTGTAATGAGGACTTATTTGAGTTTGGATATTGTCTAGAAGACAATACTTGTAATTAAACTCACAACATGTGTTGTCGTATTTTGCACGACAATTGTAATAATGAAGTTGTAGTTGTTTTATGTACTATGTATTTTGCGACTTAGAATGGGTTGTGTGGACCTATTTTGGGGGCATCACACTGTACATGAAAAATAATTTTGGGCGCAATTTATCAGCACACCATTTGATCAACCAATAAGAGAATTCCCTCTTCTGAAGGTAATTAGAAATTGGGAGAGATATACCAATTAGAGGGCGCCCTTATTAACAAGTTAGTGAATAGTACTGAGAGTTTGGTCAATAATAATAAAACCAACCAATCACAGAATCACCCCATTTGAGGGTAATTGGGGATGCGGAAGGATTAAAAAACTAAATGAACAAACACCAATCTAAAAGGATAATTGAACAAACATCTTCCACTCATCAATTATCATTCTTATCTTTAATCAACACGATCTTTATTCATCATTAATATTATAACTTACAATATTAACAACTAGATCATTCCTAGGAAAGAAGGGGCTTTTCGATAAGTACTTCTCCTTATTGGTGCACAATTAGATGACCAAACCCCTTTCCTCGACAAAACTTTCTAGACATTGTCAATAATGTAAATAATAGTATGAATAACGGTGTCGTCTCAATTATTGATTTAATAATATAAATATTGTGCAGATAATACTGTGACAATAATTGAATCAATAATGTGAGATACTATGCAGCAATTACCGTGGTAATTATTGAACCAAACCGAGTGACTTCTCACGTAAGCATCAATAATCAATACCGTGTGCTACTATGCAACCACGCGTATTACTGTACTTTTATCACCAGGTATTTCAACAGTTAACGATAAAACTTTTGCCGTTATTTTTATAAAAAGTTATTTCTGTCATTTTCTAACTCCGACAGTAATTTCGTTGTGGGATCCACCAATGATTTTGCCATCGTACGAATATTCCCTGACCAAACAAATATTTTATAACAACTTTCATACTTTGCAAAATTTATAAATATTACCCACAACTATAACATTATAACAAATTCACACTTTAATATTCAAAAATAATATTTAGAGAAAATTAATCTTTATTCATAAAAGTTGGGGTCTTACATGAATCACACCGAGATTCACCAAATAATCGATTTTGTTAGCTTTTCAAATTGATTGATCGAACAACTACTCATTTTTTACTGAGTTTTTCAATTCATCGATAACTTTCGAAGGATTGAGTTAGGGCTCAATTGAACAATTAAATTGAGAACAAATTTGGGACAAATGACGGTTCAATTACTTGTAATACACATACGGGTAGAAATTTGAGTAAGTAACCAAATTGGAGTCTAAAAACCGCACTAAAAATCGCATCCATTTAATCGCACTCAATTAAAACCGCACTAACGGCTTCGCCAGATGCAAGGTTTTGGGTGGGTTGAATAACCAAATTTATGGTTCTGGTTTGGTTACTAGCCAAAACCGCACGCATAAAATCGAAACCGCACCATGTGTGTGTATGTATGTATTATCTCTAATAAATTCTAAAGTTACTTTTCACTTGAACACGCTCAGAGAAAACCCCAGTATTGCATTGTCATTTTTTCACCAATTGAAAAAAGATGTTAGAGGTTATAGAGTCAAAAATTAAGTAATTGGATTTTGGAATTTCAAATTTGTTTGATACGTTATTGGAGGGGCTTATAGCTGAGGGGCTCGAGCACTTGATACATTGGTTAATGTCAATGCTATAATAGTAATAGTCTAATAGATTATTTTTCAAATTAGGTATAATTATGATTATATTCTATAAGTCCTCCCTGCAATATATAAGATAAAATTTCATTCTATCTCCAGTATATATTTTTAATTTTTGGGAAATTAGATAAACATTCTTGCTTGTTATCGAATATATGGTCTCCGTTGTTTTATATAGTGTATGTTTTAGTTTTAAATCATGCTTGATATAATTTCTATTGTCGACTCTGTCACTAAGTTAATTGCTCGATGTAAGTTCTATGTTAAATTTTATTGAAGGCTTAAAACCGCACCGCACACTTTAAAACCGCACTAATTACAAGCGATTTCGTGTGCGGTTTTAAAATTTTTAAACCGCACTTAAAGCAGTTTCGAGTGCGGTTTGGACTTCAAACCGCACCAAATCGCACCATGTTCACCCCTACATACGGGTCCATCTATTAGTAATTTGGTGGGAGAATTTTCATTCATATCCACGTAATGTTGTCCACATGAACTGAACCGAGCCCCACCAATTTTTTTACTCAATTTATTTGTTTAATTTGTTAGGAAATAAAAGTTGAGTGAGTTGACCCATCTATATAACGAAATACAAATGATTTTGAATTTTCCGTTCATCCTAATAAATCATCTAGACCGTCCAAAGTTTGGGATAAATTCCATCGTCCATAGTACCGGATGCACGGGACTGTTGCTAGTTTATACTCCCTCCGTCCCATAGTTATAGGCTGATTTCTTTTGGCACATAGTTTAAGAAAATCAATTTAGTGGCAATTTTTAACATAAATTTTTCACATATAACCTTTAATATGGAATTAATGAATAAGTTAATTACTCCTTATTTATCACACTGGAACTCTCAATTTCATTGATTGACGTGTTAAAGTCCATAACCATAGAACTTTAACCAAAGAGAATACAACAACATTAAATGTGGTGATAAAAATAATAACATTGAATGTTGTTTCTTCAAAAAAAGAGTAATGGTTGAATATTTATTATAAGGGCATAAAAGTAAAACAATGAACCAACTAAATTTTACTCTCTCCATTCCTAAAAAATTATCGTTTAAGGTTTTGACACAGATTAAGGAAGTGTCATTTACCAAGTAAAAATTGTTTGAAATTCCATCACTATCCCTTTATGGGAATTTGAAAACTATTAATACAAAGGAGAGAATGTCTTAGGACAATGAGACAAGATAAGGGTAATATAAAAAAATAAATAATTTATTCTCCTCCAAAGTCGTAAACCACAAACATTTTTAAAAAAAAAATTTCTCCTAAAAAGACAATCTTTTAAAAAACGGAGTCATTTTCCATGCTGCCCGTGATCCGCTGATTTTCGCACTTCTCACTTCTCACTTCTCATATTATAATGATCAGGATCCCTACCAACGATTGGTGCATGTTCCCTCTTTCTGTGGCACTCTCGCTCTGTTCCAATTCCACCATGAAGAGCTCTGCCAGTCCTCCAGGTATTTATGCTCTGCAACTCTTCGATTAGATCTATCTCATCCGTGAAAGATAAATAAATAAAAACCCCCAAAACAATAGGAAATGAAGAATACATTTTTTATGGACAAAGTAAAAGTTGGGCAAATATTATTTTATTTCTTCTATTTCCAGTCATGAAATTGTTTGTGTAATTGAATTCTGGCAGGTCGAGGATGTAAATACACGGGCCAATCGGTGGTAATACTTCATTCTGCTTCATTGGAAATTTACTTTTTGTTATCCAATTATTAGAGAAATAAACTATACATTATACACATACATACATATTTGTGTAGATGATATATCCAGTTTACTTTTCCTTGGACAGCTAGTGAGAGGTTAGGGGTTTTTGTCAATCAAGTAAATGCCTACTCCTCTAATTTTAAATGCCCCTTTCGGGTTATTGAATCAGACTAATGGGCTTGCAAGGTCGGATTAACTTAAAAATTATACTCCCTCCTTTCCGTAAGATCAATATTGACTTTTTAAAAGTCAATTTGAAATATTTTTAAATTTAAAATTGACATGATTCAAGTTCTGAAGATAAGAAATCTTAGGTAATTTTTAGGTAGTTTATGATATTCATAAGTGTATTGACATAAACTACACGAATTCATGTCAATTTTGAATTTGAAAATGTTTGAAATTAACTTTTGAAAAGTCAATATTGGTTTTATAATTTGGAACGAAGGTAGTATATATTAATGTATACACACATTTGTACTCCTTCAGTCCCATTAATAAATTTGAGTGGTGCAGTGTTTAATAAAATTACATTTTAACTAATAAGTATTAAAAAGAAGAATAATCCTATGTTCACTGAATAGGTACCAAATGCAACTCTTTCCTACACAATGCGATTCTTTTGTATATCTTCTTTCACAGGTAGTCAAATATACTGTGTATATGAAGAAGTTGCTTCCATAGTACATTTAGTGCCTATTTGTTGCACTGAATCTGTGGACATAACATTATTCTAGAAAGAAATAACTTTCCTGCTTTCCAATGTTAGCTTGTTAAATTTGAAGTATTACATTCAAATTTGAAATTGGGGAATATTTAATGGTATATGTGCTAGTCATAGAAAATATTAATGTCTTAATCATATTTCTTGAAAAACCAAGTGAGGTGCCAAGTATCGTTTCATGTTTAGTGCATTTAACAGAAGGTTCCAAAGGTATTTTCAATCCCCACTGACATTTATTGTGTTTACTTTGTCATTTTTTGGGACATGCCAAAAAGGAAATTTGTCATATAAGATGGGATGGAGGGATTATTATTTATATATGTAAATGTAGGTTTTTAATTGATGTACTTGATTGGGCAGAGAGCTCTACCAATTCGCATTGTAACGGTGGGGAAAAGTAGGTCACGTGGTATACAAGTGATAGTTGATGAGTACATTGAGAAACTCAAGTTCTACTGCCGCATTGATGATGTGCAAATCAAGTCTAATCCTAAGAATGCTCGGTAGGTTTTCGTTGGACTCAAATTCTCCCATTGTTCATGAATGATATGTGTTGTCTTATTTTCAGTTTAGTGGTGTATGTTAACCAAATTTTGGTACACAGAGAATTGTTTCTGGCCTACTGATTAACTTACTTGAAGGGGTCAGAGACTCAGAGTTATGTATTCATAAGAAACTTTGCCAAACTGGAAGTAAATATGTGAAAATTTCGGATTGCTATTGATGAAATGAAATATGATATTGGTCTTAATTGGTAAAACTCTTGCATTATCTATATTAATTTGTCAGTAAATATTTTATAGGCGTATTACTTATTGATGCAGGGAAGGCTGGTAGCCTAAGTTTAATGCCTTTTTAGGATTGAAATACAATAGAAAAGCTTTGGCTTAGTGGAGCCAATTATGGGAAACAAGGTCTGGGTTCATAATCAACAGTTGAAGACTTAAATTTTAGGTTAACGGAGAAATATATCATGTTCTATTACATTTTGTTGAATTTTTGTAATTTTCAGATTTCAAGTATTTAGAAATTTATGGCCTTATTTTAAAATTTAAGGTTTATTTTTGGCTCTACTAAACGAACTCAAGTCCTATTAGGTTAGCACATCAGTTGGGAAGATTTCTAGCAGGTTTTGCAAGTCCTATATAATGGCACCTACATACATGGACAAAAATAAGTTTAATTGTCATAAGAAAATTGAGAATTGTGCTATTTGGCCAACCAGGCTTTTTGGGTTTCCTTCCCGTCCAACTTGAACTATATCAAGTCTAAGAACCGTCCAGCTCAAACGAAATTGAGTCTCAACTCCTGTACTTCCAGTCTTGTAATAGGTAGAGAATAAGAGTAACCATGTGAAATTCTTGTTTTTCTTATAATTCTTACCAATGCTTTCTGCATTTTGGAGCTTTTATTTAGCACATATGCTCCTCTTTGAGCTATAAAACTTATATAAGATCAATTTACATAAGCCTTATTTACTCTGTGGACCTGCTGTGCAATTTTCATTTTATACCCATGCTTCAAAATTCTTCAGATCGAGCATGTGATTCGATAGATATATTAAGACTATAAATATTATGGGTCTAATCGCGTGATTGGATGAACTTAGTGCTAGTATTTCTATTTCGTGATTTACATTCGAAGTTTCCTTCTTACTGGAACTTGTCAAACAAAATTTTTTTTAAAAAGAAAAAAAATCTTTTGTTCCTGTCGCAATCATTTAGTTGATTCATCATTTTGGAACTTTCTACTTATCCAGAGACTGTTCCATGTGTGTCTCTTTAACCGGCTTATAAGTATACTCCTCTGTCCAGTCTCCAAAGCCCTTATAACCGAGTGGTATGGTACTATCATTGCTAGAAGGTTTACAGAGTCCTATAAATAGTTGTATTTCAGTCATTTTGAAAGAGAGTGAAGTTTATCATTATGAAATTTTCAGATTGTTTTATGAGGTTTGATGCATCTTTTTCTTGGGCGTGAGGACTAAGAAGCCCTAGTTGTGACTCCTAACTCCTAGTCCTAGGCTATCTATCTTTCTTGTCTCTGGTTTATTTTTTCTTTCCGTTTTCCTGAAGCAACAAGATCTACAAATATTTGATAATCCATATAAACGTATCCAAACTTCAATCTTTAACTAGAGGCGGCAGCCCCCAAAATCCAGCACGCAACCTTTATTCTTGTTTCAACCCTAATCCAACCTTTCCAATTACAAGAATTGCCAAAATTCCTGTTGTTTAGGCATTGAAAATTAAAGATCCTATATAATATTTGGTATCAGAGCAAGGCTGCGCCATGACTACTCATACATGAAGAGACTTATTGATGCTGAATAGGATGGACAGCTGCTGAACCTTGAAGAGGACTTGGGTAGTTTCAATATGCGTAGGGGTTGGAGACAAATGTTGATGAATCTGCGGGTAACTGGAACAACACTGAAGAGTAAAGATCATGCATCAATTAGATTAGAGTTTCTTCCCCTTCCTTCTCCTTCCCCTTCCCCTTCCCCTGAACCCTGAATAAGTACCAGATGATAGTTGCACACTTTTCCTTGTAAAATTAAAGATTTTAGCCTTGATACGTATATTGTGATCATGTGTAGTGATGTGATGGCTCAAATTGTACAAGAAGATATTGCCTTAATGAACATCATCAAGACCGATGATTGGGTAAAGCCTCGAAAACCATTCAGGTGGATATATATGTATTCTTATATTTTCGATTACTCTAAAGTGATCTCGCTTTTCTAGACAAATCAGGAATATGTTTATATTAGGGGGTGCTGAGCAAGTATAATTATCATTGATAAATTGTTCTAATACTACTTGCGCACTAATCTGATCAACCTTCTTGGAGTGAACAAATTCCTTTTTCACTTGGGATTGTTTCTAATATGGTATCTTTTTATCTAAAAACTTGTTGCTCTATTATGATACCATGCGTAGGTTGTGATGTTGGATGAGCATGGACTTGATGTGGGGTCTGAGCAAGTGGCCGAGTTGATTGGGGATGCTGGAAACTCTGTACGACTTGACTTCATGATTTAACTAATTTTTCTAGAATTGCATGAATAATTATGATTATAATTTTTTATTTTTCAGTTACACATTTTATGGCTGGATCAGTTATGATGTGAGGTTCTTAATGGTTCAAATCTAGAAGTGGTCGGGAATGCTTAATGCAAATAGATATAACAGTAAAAGTTTAGAAGGAAGAGAGAGTCTTCAATAAAGATTTTGTATTGCAACTTCTCTCTGTTATAATATTTTTCCAATTAACATTGCTTTGAAACTACTGATATCTGTTTTATGGGTTTAAGTTATACGTAATTAGATAGCACATAAATCCAGTGTAAGAAAAAGTGGAAAACATAATATGGAGACAAACTAGTCTGAATCAATGAAAGATTTGAGCAGTTGGTCAAAATGACTTGCCAAAGATTGATCAACAAACAGAGCTGAAATAGAACAAGGAAACTAAGCCAAAAATACACTAATTCTGGGGAGGATGGGTCCGGTCCTCGTGTCTACACCGTCTATTTTAATTTTTCACCACTTGAAGTTCTATTAGAACTATTCACATGGAAAAGCATGCGCGACCTCAAACGGAAGAGCCAACAAATCAACTTAATATGGGAAGAACTCCTAGGGTCTAGCCTTGGGGTCTGACCTTAGGGTCCAAAAGACCATATTTGGTCATTTCTCCATTTTCTCTTTCATGTAAGCATAGATATGATTCAAGCAGGAATCATTTCAAGACAACTAACAAAAAAAATGAAGTATGTGAGAATGTAGGTTCTGACCCTAGGATCCATAAGTTTCCCAAACTTGAGCCAATTTAGCACCAATTTATCCATTTGAAGGTCCATGCAAAAGTTGCAAAGCAAAGCGACCTACTAGAAATGCCCAAGTATTGAAGGAGGAAACCCCTAGGGTCTGGCCCCTTGGGGGTCTAAGAATTTTTTTTGATCTGGACTTAGAAGTGAAGGCGGAATCAACAAGAAAGCAATAAAAGTGTCCAAGTACGGGAGGCCAAGGATCCCTAGAGCTAGGAGCCCAAAGGCTTACTTAAGGTCATGCTTGTCAAGTCGTCACCTAGGCAACGACCGTTGTTATCAAGGCGTCGCCTAGTCGTTGACTAGGTGTCAAGGTGCTGGACAGAGTGCAAGGCGAGGTCATGCCTTAGTGACACTCGGCTCAACACATGTAAATTGTTTAAAAACATCACAAATAGTGATGGGGACACCAAGTTAAGAACAAAAAAGAGATTTTTTATATTTATTATTTGGAGTTTTTATTATGTTTAATATAAAAGTAGTTGATGTGATTTATATTTTTTTTTATTAGTGGAGATTTAGGACATTAATTAGTGATTAAGAATTATTAATAACGACATTTTAGTCTACTTTTATTATTCCTTGAGTAATATCAGGATTTTGTCTCTTTAAATAGTGATATAATCCCCACAAGTCATTTAAACTACATACTATTGATATTGAAGTTGATTATTTTATTCATAGTGTATATGTATCTTACCGTAGATGTATTTTATCCATCTTGGTATTGATACGTGGAGTTGATACACTTTAGCGATCCTAGTGGTTTAAATTTGAAGTTTAAATCCTAGTTTATTTTCTATTAATTCTTCATCCTAAATCTGTCTTGCATCATTTTTGGTATCAGAGCTTAAGTTTTCTTCATTAATTTTCCAGTTTTTGGGAGATCTTTGGCTCACAAAAAAGTTATTGTTCATCGCCCAGAAACACTGTTCATTTGTCGTAATTACTGTTCATCCCACACCACGACTATTGTTTGCTGTTTCGGAGTTACAGTTCATCGGAAGAGAAGGACTGCAGCTTTAAAAAAACTAGAAAAAAGAAGAAGAAAGGTAGAAAAGAGAAATTGTTGTTATGTTTTGTCGCCGTCGTTACCGGGCCAACCTTCTCCTTGCCACTATCGTCTTCATCTATTTCTGCTTCCTGTGGTCCTCCCCTTTTCTTTTCTCTTGGCTGCTGATATGATTTGTTAACCCTAATCTCTAACTTATAAATATGTTTCCAAAATTACAGTTTGCTTCCCCATAGTTTCGTCTAATATTTCAGTTTTAGCCTATAGTATACATACTTTCACATTCCCTTTTATCATTTTAAATTAGCCCCTACACCTTTCGCATTCATACTTTAGCCCCTATTTTCTATTTTCTTTTCATTAAGGCCCTTAAGTTATCAACAAAAAATAGTTGTATTTTATTTATTTATTTTATAACCCATTGTCCCAAATACCCAATGTCTCAAGCCACTAAAGAATTGCTTGCGGAAGTAAGGAGTATATTTGGTTTCTCGACGGTGAAAGTGATCGAATACACTACCTTATTAATTATTAATACATGTGGCCATAAATATTTGAAACCCAAGCAGGAAGAGCTTAGATGGGATATGGTTGATGCATAAGATTACCTTGAAAAATTGAAATGTCGATATCAAGATAAACAAAGAAAAGTTGATGCAAGGAAACGTCAACAAGTTAAAGCAAAAGAACTTCAAAAGGTCAGACATGAAATGGTTTCTATATGTTCTTTTATAAAAGATAACATCTCTTCTACCTTATTGACTTGCGGGCACCTATTCAAGCAGAGAGAGAGAAAGAAAAAGAGGATGTTCCAAATTTTGGGGTTACAGACAGTAGTAACGTGTCATTGGAAATTCTTGAAGTTTCAAAAGTTGAACCAGAGATTTTGTATGCGCAACAAATTGAGAAAAATTCTAAAATTGCTTTTGAGTTGTTCGTTATCGAAGAAACAATCCAAGTTGACATTGTTGATTTTGTTGTTCTAGAAAATTTATTTTCTGCACCTTTGAAAACAAAAGTGATGGTCTCCTCGATTCTCTTTTCAAAAAATTTTTAGCCTTACCGCGTGATGATGTTGTTAGAGGTGTTTCAAAATGTTCTTCTGTTGCAGAGGAATTTGTGGCTTATTCTATCATATTATAAAATTCGAGGTCGAGTTTTCTTCAACAAGAGGAGAATCATGGGGACTCCAAGTTAAGAATTTTTTTATATTTATTATTTGGAGTTTTTATTATGTTTAATATAAAAGTAGTTGATGTGATTTATGTATTTTATTTATTAGTCGGGATTTAGGATATTAATTAGTGATCAGGAATTATTAATAAGGGTATTTTAGTTGTTTAGTACTTTTATTATTCTCCAAGTAATATTAGGGTTTTGTGTCTTTTTAAATAGTGATGTAATCCCCACAAGTCATTTAGACTACTGACTACATACTATTGATATTGAAGTTAATTATTTTATTCATAGCGTAGAGGTATCCTATTGTAGAGGTATTTTATCCATCTTGATGTTGATACACTTGAGAGATCCTAGTGGTTTATTTTCCATTAATTCTTCGTTCTAAAACTGCCCTGCATCAAGTAGAGTCAAACGACAACATGAAACACATAAATGATAGATTGGTGAAATTCGAGTGCACCGAAAGAAATCTGATGCTGATTATAGATCTCACATGCCGGAGTGAGAAGGCGTGTGTCATCGGCTGTGAACTTCTTGATGTTGTACGGTGGTGTGTGGGAGGTTTTAGCATGTAGGCAAATCAACCACCATACTCGCATGTTAAAAATGATCCTTATAATATGATAATTTCAACTGTTGGGTTCATATTCCTGAGACTGAGTTGGCGTGCTTGATAGAGAGCTGAGTTGTGTTATTTTTTTTAACTTTGCAGTCATGAGTATGTCTGGTCACTGATTATTGGCGACTGATTTGAAATTCTCTAATATCACATGTTGGTGAGGAAGTTTGTGGACTGTGATGCCTTGTATATTACTTGTACCTGATCACTTTAATTAATGACTTCAAATGGAGGATAGCTAGCTGCCACTTATTTATTTAGGGTCTGTTTGGCAATATGATATCTTTTTTCTCTTCTTTTTATACTCGTCTTTTTTTCATAATTAAAATATACTAATTTCATCTACTATTAATATACACATACTTTTGTATTAAATAATTAAGGTGTATTTTCTTCTATATTTAATATATTTTGAAGTATATATATAAAAACAACTATAAATGTATAACTTATATATTGTTATTGACTTATCGCCTTATGGACGACTAGGCAGACACCGTATCGTCTAAGCGCTTAAACTCCCGACCACTGTCTCGCCTCGCCTTAGTGCCTTGATAACTGTGGCGATAACTAGGTGACGCTTGGGCTTCAAAGCGGTTCAGAGGTTGCAAGTCGTCTCCATGACTTGGAGAATGATGCAAAGGAGAGAGATCGGGCGCCTAGCCATCTAGTCGACTAGTTGCTTAAGCAGCCATCGACTCACCTTGATTTAGCGCCTTAACAACTATGCTTAAGATACATTACAAGTTTTGTTCAAGCTAAGAAGGCCTTCTGGATCGACATCAGCAGAAGTCACAAAACCAACGAAAAATTTACAAAAGTGGTAAATTCATTAGTATTAAACCCTAGGGTCTGGACTCAGCCGGCCACCCTTGGGTTCCACCACCAGATGTTGTCTTGACATAAGTTTGATAACTCAAGGCTCTGGAGTATTGAAGATTGACAGATGAATCCATATACGATCAAAATGATGAGATGCGCTCCACTTAGAAGGCTAAAGCCACGACATTGAGATTTAGTTAGGGACATGACTTGGTGGCTAGAACCCTGATCTCTATTAATTGCTCTACTCTCCAGCCACGTAAGAACCCTGATTGGAAGCTTAACAAATTCCATTCGTACACTCTTAATGGCAAAAATCATTCTTCAACTAAGATATAAAGAAGCTGCTTCAAAAGCTTTTGTTATATTTATACCTATGATGAAAAATTGACAATCAACCTTTGATTAGATAATCCAATGATCATTATATATGTCGAAACCATTAAAATCTTAAAGCATGACACAACTTCAGTTTTATGAATAGGATAAGAAAGAAGTAATATGAATAGTACATTTTTACAATAGAGTGAAGAATTAAAATTTCTACGCTGCCTTTGATACAATTGACAATTGGAATACCATGTTCTTGATAAATGGAGAGCATGGCCAGTTTCATGCTAAAGATGAGTTTTTCCAAAACTATTCATGTGGACATAGTTTGGTATTTTTGAATATCAAGGCTTTGCTTTATTTTAGACGAATATCAAACTGAAAGATTTCATTAAACTACTTATATTTGTTATACCTAGGCTACTAATGAGCTAGCTCTATTAGCTAGCCTCAGATTCCGACCCCGGATCTGCCAATCAACCTAAAAACAATCATTGACCGCAAAGTCTTTTCAAAATAAACTTATTGTAAAATCTGATTTATTATATATCACGATTAAGTTTCTTCTGAGATATAGTACAACAAAAATAGCTCTTCACCGCCACTGATACTTCTAAAACCTAATTACATTATAACATCCCTTCAACCCACAACCATACTACAAACTTATTAACAAATATACATTAAAAGATGATGTCATCCTGTGGTTTTCTTTCTCTCTCAATCTTGCACATCTTTCTCTAACCCTTTTGCAGAAGGTCCTTCCCCAGCCTTCTATCCTAGAATGGTTAGAAGATAAACATGGAAATGAACGAGCTTAAAACGCTTAGCAAGTATAATTACCCCTATAACAATACTATTGAGATTCAGTAACGATAAGGTTATTAGAGTTTTGCAAAAAGAATTCGATTAATGAATTATAATTTCGTACACAACAAGAAGGAATGATATTTCAGTATCAATAGAAAATGACTGAGCTGCCCTTTTAGGTCTTTTCAAACCAGTCCATCCTATTTCACCCATTAGGTACCCACTCTTTTCAAAATCGATTGTAGAATTCGATTCTTGCTCCAAGACATCCAGGAGCAAATCTGATATGAGTTGTGTTACTCAGTCAATCAAGAAGATCAAGATAATTAATCAATCAATATCCTCAGAAGCTAGTTAGTGAATTAACTTAGCCAAAACCCTACGGAAACACTTCTGATCATGAAGGAAAGATGTACCTATAACTCAATAACAATTCATTGCTAGATAAAGAATTATATTAGCCAACACAACCAATATTAGCCATCCATGAGTAGCTAAGGAATTATTTTAGCTGGAAATCTTCTATGAATTTCTTAACATTTGAGGTTAATCCAAACCCCAATATGATCATATGAATATGATCTTATCAAATATCAACTGAATTCCTGTAAATGCAATAGGATACTTGATAGTACAACAAATAAACAGTCGTACAAGAATGTGACGACTATTCATGTATACGTAGTGAATTAAGATCACGCATAACACTAGACAACAGATGCGCAAGTGTACGGGATATGTAATTTAATTTACTTATCGCAGACACGCCAAATTTTGCTCTTGTCAAGAATTAGGTTAAACCTGGTCCAACTCGCTCCGAATTCTATTTCACATTCTATAACCACAACTAAGTGTTATCTTTGATGTTAAATCAGTAATACGTATAAACTTTTTTTTTTTTTTTTGCTAATTTAGACTGAAATTAAACTCACTCACACATCCATCCTTGTCATTGCCAAGGTTCGATCCCACATCCTTTTCCAATTACTGAATAATTATGAATAATAAGTGGCGTGGTTCTTTAAGTTATGGAATTGATTTGAGATTATCAATATGAATTGTTGCGAGTATTATTATTCAGAATTGTTGAATAATTGTTACGTAGAACTCGAATAATATTGTGTAACCTTATATAGTTTTGTTGTAATATGCTTGTTGATCCCTCTCATCCCCGAACATGGATTTACATGGTTCAAATTCCGTTGTGACAATGGAAAAGACATTAACTTGTTGAAGTTCTTTCCAATAGCCTGCAAGGGTTGCATAGCCCATAATGAGTCTAGTTCTTATGGGGTCGAGTTTAGATTCTATGTCCTTGTCACCTACTTTAATAGGTAATAACTTTTTTACACGAAAAAAAAATTATACTTAGAAACCAATTTTTAATAAGTTGTGTTTTATTTTCGTCTTATCTAGTGCTTGTGATATTGTGTAAAGTTGTGGAAGGATTTGGTGCTTTGGGATGGTCATATGTATGTACACTAGGACCACTGTTTTAGAAAACTCTCTAAGCTGGTACTTAGGCGGAATCGCCCAACAACGTCTTCAATTAAGCCCTAATTGGTCACCAAGTTGGCTGGAACCTCTTGTTCCCAATGAAGAACCATGTCCTTTAAGCTAATGATGGCACATAAGAAGATGAAGAAAATTGACTTGAGGGCAAAGATTTTGTTGATGGGCGTAGATCAATGGACTCTTATCTCCAATCATATTTTCTCATTATCTATGCCTCCTGTTATATATACATTTATTTACGATGTGTGTGTATATATATATTTAATATCATCGTTTCAAAAAGATCTACGCCTCCCAATTCGCTTTTTGGTATTCCCAAATTAAATCCATAAACTTAATAAATATTTGCATTAAGTTAGACATATATAATTTTTTCATTCAAATATACTTCATGAATTATCTTTTATATTAAAATTTAAAAGTTTGGCATTCTTTCACTAAACCCCTTGGCCGCCTAGGAAAATGCCTAATTGCTAGGTGCCCCTCTGCAGCCTAAGCGCCCAAGTCTGTGTGAAGACCTAAAATGCCTAGTTAATTTTCTTCTCCTTTCTAATAGGGTGCTTAATAGCTTCAGTTGTTATCCCTTGTTTAGACTTAACCTTATGTATTATTAATTTTCATCTCCTTTCTAACAGGGTGCTTCGAGCTTATTGTTTTGCATTGGTGGACCTTATGGTCATGGAAAGAAATTGTGTGAACGGGCTAATACATCAATCAAGCTTTCATCCTTGGTCTTAAATCATCAGATTGCATTAGTCGTACTCATGGAGCAACTTTACAGGTAAGATGTATTGAACTATGAGTTCATAACATGATTTTTAGCTACTGTTTTTTTTTTTGATGAAGTTCAGTACAAGGTTTTATTGCATAAATTAAATGAATTGTAAGAGAGCGAAGCCCAAGAAAATCCCACAAACACAAAATAGAGCTATCATATAACCCTATACCTCATCCCTAATTGATAAACTTAGGCCCTTGCTTCATAAGGGGTAAGGTAAGTAAGTAGTTGGACTTTTTATGAATCTCTGATACACCCAAAGGTGCAAAAAGCATGAATCCTTGACAGGGGCGGATCCAACCACAAAATTCAGTGGGGTCAAATTTGAATTTTTTTTTTGTTAAGAATGAAAATTATAACTATATATATATATATTTTTAAATTCAATATAATTTCTCAACACTTAAGTCGTTAAGTTTAATATATGTATGTATGTGTGTGTGTGTGTATATTCATAATTTTCTTATAAGGAAAATATTAGAATGATTTTTTTAATCAACAAATTTTTTTATTAAAAACTCAATATAGTACAAATGTGACAAATCCAAAAGAGTTGGATAAGGCCACACGGGATAAAAAAAACTAAGTAAATAGTCTTGGGGGTTTGAAGACCTTGTCTTTGTCTTTGAGTTTTAATTTGGTGATAAAAGAAAAAGAAGCGAATGAAAACAAAAAGAGATAATGTCAGTTTTGTAATAGAAAAGAATTTTTTTTAAAGAAAAGTAGTGTTTTTGAGTTTTAATTAGAAAAAAAAATGAGTGTATTTCGAATCTCATTTTTTTTCTACGACTAAATTTTTTTACAGGTTAGTTAAAAAAGAAAAAAAAGTAGAAGAAAGTACTTACTTTTTAAGCCAAATATTACACATGGAGAGAGAAATAAAAGTAGTAGTACAAAATTATCATTATTTTAAAAAGTCACTTATACAAAAACAGGGTGGTGATGGAGGTGTGTACTATGAGAAAAAGGAAGGAGCCAAAATTCAGTGGGGGCAGGTGCCCCCCCTGCCCTAGGGTAGATCCGCCCCTGATCCTTGAGACCGGCGTTCATGAAAGCTCAAAATTGCAATGTCTAATGATCGTAGACCTAATCGCTACTTAATAAACTTAGATCCTAGCTTCATGAGGTATTGTTTATGTAAAGACATTGTAAATATCCGTCTTTGACACTAACATTTCTGCTCACATGCTTAAGATGTAGTTTTCTTGCAACAAGACCTTAACTTCATTTCATAACAGCTTGTAATTATGCATATGCATCTGTTGGTAAATATGTATATGTTCACTTCTAAGCATATACAAGTATGTATTTATATATCTATTTGGATAAAAATCCCTCGGTCCTAGAGTTCTTATCAACTAACTCTTGGCTGAAAGTGAACTAATGATCATTGAGTTTTTCATTTAGGTCTCAACCAACTCTTGGCTGAAAGTGAACTAATGATCCATTACTCTAAATTTCAAGTCATGTTCTTCATTCTAGTAATAGAAAAATGATCCTTTAAGCTTTGTTCTATAGGGCATGGACTATTCTTAAAGGACAAAAGTACCATCACTAAATCCTTCTTTCCTGCATGTGATCACGATCGGAATGCAGGTATTATTTAATTTTCCAAATATGGATTGCTTGAATATTTGAACTTTTTCTCTGAGTCATCAATTTATTCTCCCTTTCTCTTTATCTATTTTTGAAAGTTAAGAAGAGAAATGAGTCCCCATATAACATTTTAGAAAATTTTCTTATATTTGGTTTGGTGAATCATAAAGCTTTCCTACCTTAATGTAAATTTTCTTACATTGCATTTAGGAATACCATTTCAGTCCCTCTTTCAAATGTATTTGTAAAGCCAATCTTTTCACTAAAAGTTGTGCTTTTGTATAGATTGCTGTTTGTCAAAGGTTTCATACAAAAGGTTTGCACCAGTGATGTGATAAAAATTAGTAACTGCAAGTGCATTGTGTCAAAATGAAGAAACTGGCAAATACATGTCGAACCCACAGAGACTAGATTAATTTTAATGTAGCTTTAATATCTATTTCAGGCGAATTAGAAATAAAGATTGAGAATCGATGAACTATAATTAAACTAATTAGAATATGAAAACTAATAATAAGGAAATAATCTAGGAATCCGAATCCGTTAAACAATAAACATAACAAGTAATCTAATTTCTTCTATTTTTATAACTTAACTATGGTTTTGATCTCCCTTCCTTTTAATTTAGTAATTTTATAAGTAACGTGGACAAGTATAGATTATAAAAATATAAGGATTAACTATAATCCATCCAAACTTTTTCGAGCAAACATGAATTATGAAAAATTCATATCTTAACAGTAACATATCAAAATCTCTTAATTAATTTAAAATCATATACGAAATATAAAACGAAGGTATTTTAGATACGAAACATGAAGGTGAAATCAATTAAACATAAAAGCATAAATAATAGAAGACATAAAAAATATTGACATGAATAATTATTTAATTTGATTTTCTTCTTAGATACAAAAAAATTAGTTAGACATTAAACATAAAATAAATTAACTAAGATAAAGAAAAAGAAGCAGAAGATAAAAAATAAAATAAGAAAACCCCTTTATTAACGATCATTCAACGAGCGTACAATGAAGAAATAATTTATTTCACTTCTACTCCTAACCTAAAATAATACATAAAAAATACCTAAAATCTAATCTCTCCAAATCTCTCTTGGTAATCCTCTATTGATAAGCATCAAGACTCTATTAATTCCTTCTAGGAGGAATTAACTTCCTAGTGATAATCAACTTCCTTCAAAGAGATCTTCTAGATAGACATTCCTTTCTTTCATTGAATTTGACTTACATATCAAGATTGTTCCACCTCCTTTCTTCTACTTGTAGGAATCTTTTTGTTTCTTTCATTCCATGAATAGGAGCATTAAATATTACTTGATCACCAAGATTTTGACTTTATTGTAACAAAATATTAAATCCTATAAAACAAAATAAAACATTAATTAAATAAACTAATATAATAAAATGAACAAAATTATGGATAATAAATTATATGAATTATGTGTATCAAATACCTCATACCTAGCTTTTGCTTGTCCTCGAGTAAAATAAAAAGAAAAAGAAAAACCAAAACTTCCCTTTTTTTCGTAGGAAATACGATTGTACTTGGCATGTGCAACAAGCCTTTAAACCCCAAGGTTACCCCAAGTGGACGAATTGTGTCTCGTGAGGGCGAGGGTTTGCAGTGAATATACTTACAAAATTCAAAATTCAAAATCTTTTTGAGTTTAACCAATTATGAAATTGAAAGAAAACTTCTAATTATACATGGGCATAATACGTAAGTAAGATTAAATTCAAAATCACTTTCACCTTATCAAACATACTCTATCTTCATTCTAGACATCATCCTTCATAAAATTAATTCCATGTGATGCATACATTGTGTATGTGATGCAACTCTTAGTAGGGATGTTTACCATGAAAATCAAATAAACTCATTTTTTTTTTCTTTTTTTTATTGACTTGTGTAACGTCTTGTTGTCTTAGCTTTTCAGAGTTACTCATGTAGCTAGTGTTGGACCAATGACTTCTAAACTAGTTGGCTTTAGGGTACTAAGTGTAGAGACGCTCCTAAAGGTTTACTAACTCGAGTAACAAATGTCACAAAGTTAGACTAGTTAATCTGCTTATATCCATCACATTTTTCAGCGTGAATATTAATGCTTTCTGAGGCTTCATTCAATGGACATTGAAGCAGTTTTTTATTTCTTCTTTCTTTTTTTTTTCCAACTTTTTTTTTTCCTTTTTTTCTTTTAATTTTTTTTGAAATATTTAAACTCATAGTTTATATCCCTACAACTAAGAATCAGTGCAAATGTGGTGTAAAAAATGCATATGAATTTTAATTTTATTCAAGATAGTGTTCCAAACTAAGAATCATGAGTTTATACTAAAAAATTTCTTTTACTCATAATTTATACCCTTACAACTAAGAATCAGTTCAAATGTGTAGTGTAAAAAATGCATATGAATTTTAATTTTATTCAAGATGGTGTTCCGAACTAAGATTTTGTATCTCATCAAGGTTTAGGAGTTCTAAATCTTTCAATCTTACTCATGAGTTTATACTCCACAGACATTTATTAGTTTTAATCCAATTCTTAACAAGTTATAAGCAAAAAAATTCAATTTTTTTTGTGTTTTTTTAATTATATTTTCCTAAATAAAAAATAAAATCTAATACAATACAGTCAAACTCCCCCCATACATAAATATACATTGTCAATGTATACAAATGAAGAATAGATAATAATGAAATGAAAGAATTGTACATTTATTCTACAAGACAATGTAGTGACAAAGAAAACAAATGTACATACCTACTAATTTAATAAATCCTAAAACACATGTAATGATAAAAGAGTGATACATATGGGCGAATGAGTGGTCTTTTCATGATTTTTCCAAGGTCTAGGAAATTGAAAATAGCCAGAATTTTCATCATAGTTATGCTTAAAGTCTACCTTAAGAAAATTTTCACTAACATGTTCAAAAGATTGAAGAATTGGTTCAAATGAATGTCCCCATTTTGTTGACTTATTTGTAGTGGATCTGAACATCTCATTAACGTTATCTAAATATTTAGATTCATTCCAATTTTGGCTAAGTTGATTTAAGAAAAATCAATTGGATCATCTTCAATCTGAGTTTATATTCCTTTAGTTTTTGGGTCATGGACAATTCTTGGATCAAGTTTACTTTAATGGGTTGGTCCAAAAAATCACTAGGTGGTTTTATAGGAATAATTCTTTCAGGGTATAGAGTTTAAGGATTATAAATTTTTTCAACCGACTAATTAAATGTGACATGATCAATTTTGGGCATAGACTCATAATTTTTAGACTCAAATTCGCTTGACACTGTGAATAATTGAATATAAGATTTTCATTTTTCTCATCATTTTCACAACCATTATGATTTTTAAAATTAACCTCAGTCATTAGAAAATTCGCCCCCCTCTTGTTCATTTACTATGGTGACTAATTGACTCATTTGATTTTTAGACGAGATATAGCTTGATTCGTGTTTTGCATAAAATTAAATTGAGTTTTCATTAAAACTTCCATAGTTTTCTCTAAGGTGTTGAATCTTTTCTCTTCTTCATTTGAAAATTCTTGTGGATATTGAGGTTCTATATCCGAATATCGATATGGATAGGGTTTTGATAAGTTGGAAAAAATTTATTTACTTGGCGTGCATTAAAGTTTTCATAAGGTTCTTGATTCCAAGAAAAATTATTATTCCAACTATAATAAGAGTGTATTATCTTTACACAAATCACAAAACAAATGGACAACTATGAATAAAAGTTACTTAAAAAAAAGTAAATAATAACAAATAAAATAAAATCCTAATTATATGGTTAACCTAAATAAAATCTAGACATCTCCTAACTGTTTTAAGTTACATCTCGTGATCCACCAAATTCAAAATTAATCACACCACTAGTCAGGTAAGTGTAAGAACGGTGTCTCTCCATGACTACAATTATAATTGTTTTCAATTATGTATTTAGAATTTATGTCTTAAATGACTTTTATGTAATGAGATCAAGATACTGGGAAATTGTAACCAAATTCTTAAATTAATGATATTGTACATATTTTATCACAGTTGTGCATGTCTTTAATTCAATTGACTTAAAATTCATTATTGAGTAAATCTATATATTTGGGTGAGGGTATTTATAATACAGAAAGTTCTGTCAAGAAAAAAGGGTGGGTCATCTAATTGTGCCCCGGTAAAGTTTTATTTTTATCGGAAAGCCCCCTCCGATATGGGAATATTCTTATTATTGGTACTGTGGATTCTGGAGTGGAAGATTATTCTTATTACAAAATAATGGAATACTTATAAATAAGAGACTTAGAGTTGGAGTGAAAGATTTTAAATAGAAAGAGATGATACGTGAGCACCAAATCCATCACAATTTATCCATGAATTTGGGGCGTCACATGAACATTCTTGAATAACCACATATTCTTGAAGCGTTTGCCTTTTGAACCACTTGCCTAGACACCAGTAGTTTGATTAATTTAAAATTTAACTTCCTCTTAATGTCTCTTGTCCTAATTGAGTTCGAAATTCCTAGGGGTCAACGTCTACATGATTTTATTAGGTCAAGGTTATGCAAAATGCAAGTTGGGTTATTTGTGGGCCAAGGAAGAGTGATGAAATCCCCACCTTATCTTGTTATGGGTTGTGCCCTTAAGTTAAATTACAAATGAGAATGCACAAATAAAATTAAAAAATGTAAACAAATAAAGTGTCATAAAACTATGTGAATTACAAAAGAAAAAGAAATTAGACTTACCTCTTTCCTTTATATTTGACAAAAAATAAATAAAATAAAAACCTAAACATAATGTGCTTTACGTGAATGAATGCGGCAACTAGTTTTCTAACTAACAAAAATAAAACTATTTTTTATTTTTATTTTGAGTTAATTAAGATACAAGATACCAGGAAAAGCGCAACAATAATCTTGTCTTTCTGCACCTTTGTTCCGCTTCGATAATCTTGATATATATATATATATATATATATATATATATTAAGAGCTAAAAAAAATACTAATTCGAAGAAATAAAAATTAAGGAATAAAAAAATTTTAATCTAGTCCCTAGCAACGATGCCAAAAACTTGATGTGATAAAATTAGTAACTGCAAGTGCACAGTGTCAAATTGAAGAAACTGACAAGTACAAGTCGAATTTAAAGAGACTAGATTAATTTTAAGGCTTAAATATGAATTACTATCTTAAACTATGAGTCATATTCCACTTCGGTGATCCATCTTTCAATTTTGTCAATTAGATGATTAAACTATTAATTTTTTCTATTTTCATTCAATTGGACTTGCCACGTCAGAAATTGCTGACGTGGCTAGCTCGGTGGACCAGAATTTGATGTGTCATTAAAAAAGAATATTTTAATTTTAAATTATATATTAAAGGACAAATTTGTCAAATCATTTTATATTAAACATTAAAACTAAACAAAACCTACAAATCATCAAATTAAACCAAATCAAAAACAAAATTAAAAGAAATCAAAACACAATCCCTCTCTCCCCTAATCTTCCAATCCATTTCCCCTTCCCCTTCCGTTGACCCCTGTCGTCTCCCCCCCGGCCGGTCCCTTCCCCGCGCCCCCGCTTCCCCTTCCCCCTTCCCCCATGTGCCCGTAGAGAAGATAAAGGGTTGTCTAGATGGATCTGTCAAGCATAACAAAAAAAAAAAAAAGATGGATCTGTCAAGGTGGAAGTGGTTGGATTGGATATGGGCACATTTGGCTTTTACTCCTTCTCTCTCATCCAATTTCTCTAGCATTTCGTTAATCCTTACCTAATCAACTTGTCTTTGACTGAAGTATTCTTTGAAAGATGCTTTAATTGAGGGTGCGCATAAAGTGCACTGCCATCAGAACTGATCTTAAATTTTCTTCCCAACTTCTTCAATTCTACAACTTCACGTTTCTGTCTTGGGCTGAGATTTAGAAATACTGTGAAGTCAACAAGGCCCGGTAATTCATCTGGGAAATCCCCCTTGTAGTAGTGAAGAACTTTGCTAGTCATCTCTCTCAGATCTTGTATGACAATAGCCCTCATCTTTAGGTTGTCATCTTTCACCAGAGATTGAATGGAATCGCAAAAAATTATTAGTTCAATCATCTAATTGACAAAATTGAAAGGTGGATCACCGAAGTGGATTATGTCATATAGTTTAGGATAGTAAATTATATTTAAGCCTAATTTTAATATATCATTAATATCTATTTCAGGCGAGTTAGAAATAAAGATTGAGAATCGATTAACTATAATTAAAATAATTAGAATATGAAAACTAATAATAAAGAAGCAACTAGGAATTCAAATCCATTAAATAATAAACATAACAAGTAATCTAATTTCTTTTATTTTTATAACTTAACCATGGTTTTGATCTCCATTCCCTTTAATTTAGTAATTTTACAATTAACTTGGGCAAACATAGATTATGAAAATTTAAGAATTAACTATAATCCATCAAAACTATTTCGAGAAAACATGGATTATGAAAAACTCATATCTTAACAATAACCTATCAAAACCTCTTAATTAATTTAAAATCATATACGAAATATAAAATGATGGTATTTTAATAACGAAACATGGAGACAAAATCAATTAAACATAAAAACATAAATAATAAAAAAGATGAAAAATATTGATATGAATAATTATTTAATTTCATCTTCATCCTAGATATAAAAAAATTAGCTAGACAATAAAAATAAAATAAATTAATAAGATAAAGAGAAGGAAGTAGAAGGTAAAAAATAAATAAGAAAACTCCCTTTTATTAACGATCATCCAACGAGCGTACAATGAAAGAATAATTTATTTCACTCCTACTCCTAACCTAAACTAATATATAAAAAATACCTAAAATCTAATCTCTCTAAATCTCTCTTGGTAATCCTATATTTATAGACATCAAGGCTCAATTAATTCATTTAGGAATTAACTTCCTAATGGCAATCAACTTCCTTCAAAGAGATTTTTTAGATAGACTTTCCTTTTCTTCTTTGGATTTGACTTGCATATAAAATTGTTACACATCATTCCTTCTCCTTGTATGAATCTTCTTGGGGTTAAATGTTTTTTCAGTCACTGTACTATATGTCAACTTACAGATGGATAACTGAACTTTTTTTTCTTACAGTCAACTCACTGTACTCGACTTTTCTAACAAAAAGTTAAAAAAACCGTTACAAGCTTTGACTTCTAATGGAATAGTACATATCAGCTGCTGAGTTGTCCGTTAAAAAGCTGATGTGACGTCTTTGTGTGACGTGGCAGTGATTATGTGGATTTGTAGGAGAATTTTTATGAAGAAAATGAAAAAAATATTTTAAAGTATAATATAAATTATAAAATTAAAAATATTTTAAAATTAAAAATCTTTTCAAAGCTGCGTTTTTTATTTTATTTTTTTAAAAATAAACTACGTTGTTTTTATAAAAAAAACAGCACTTTTTATTTTATTTTTATTAAAAAAAACTGCGTTTTTATTAAAAAAACTGCGCTTTTTATTTTATTTTTATTAAAAAAAACTGCATTTTTTATTTTATTTTTATTAAAAAAAAACTGCGCTTTTTATTTATAAATTTTTTTTTGCGCTTTTTTATTAAAAAAACTGCGTTTTTTATTAAAAAAATCTACGTTTTTTATTTAATGTCCGAATTTGAAAAGATTTTTAATTTTATAATTTATATTATACTTTAAAATATTTTTTTTATTTTCTTCATAAAAATTTTCCTACAAATCCACATAATCACTGTCACGTCACACAAAGGCGCCACATTAGCTTTGTAACGGATAACTCAGCAGCTGATGTGTACTGTTCCGTTAGAAGTCAAAGCTTGTAACAATTTTTTTAACTTTTTGTTAGAAAAGTGGAGTACCGTGAGTTGACTGTAAGAAAAAAAAAGTTTAGTTATCCATCTGTAAGTTGACATATAGTACAGTGACTGAAAAAACATTTAACCCAATCTTCTTGTTTCTTTCCTTCCATGAATAGGAGCATTAAATATTGATTGATCACCAAGATTTTGCCTTTATTGTAGCAAAATATTAAATTCTACAAAACAAAATAAAACATATTAATTAAATAAACTAATATAATAAAAGGAACAAAATTAGGGATAATAAAATTATAAAATGTATAAATTATGTGTCTATCAAACAACTTTTTAGATGTGGCGAACACTTGTTAGATTGGCTTATCATGGGCTAAGATGACCCAAGTTTGATGTTATTGGGGTGTGCATTAAGCCTTATTCTAGAATCTAGACTCGGTTTGGGCCGAATTGTTACAAATAGTATGAGAGTCGACTCAAAAGCTTGGATTGGGTTATTTGATCCGCAGGCGCCCATTCTAAGGAAATCAAAAATAGGAAAAACTCCACAACTAAAAATCCATTACTCGTTAGAAGCATATCCAAGTATTTCTTTCATATAGCTAGAAACCGCTGTTTCTTATATGCTGCCCAACTCTATCAAGAAATTGGAGTTCCCATCGATCTCTTTCTACTGGGCTCCACTCAGGGTGGGTTTCAAGCTTGTTCCGCTTGGCGCCGAGAAAGTCGATAAAGACTTCTTGAGGATTGTAAGTTTAGGCAGCATTTTGGGCCTAGCCAAGATGCTCAGAAAGTAAATGTTGAAACAGAGAATCAGTTCCTGGGTCCGGAGATCCCTTTTCTCGAACTCGAGTAATCGATTATACTCGCTTTGAGAGGAAGCTTGATCAAGGGTTGTTGCAGGTGGCGACATGAATGTAGCTCATATTATCCCACAAAGGCCAAGGTGTTTGAGGTGGGGACACGAATGTTGTTGGTATTATTCAACAATGGCTAGAGAATAAGTTTTTGGGCTTTGAGCAATTTGATTGAATTGGGCCTGACATAGACATTAGAAATAAGTGGAGGAGATTGTAATACTCAAGTATCACATTTAAACGTAAATTTTATTAGTGTCAACAAGATGTAACTATTGATGTTGGTCGTATTTAAGGTCATTTATTTCTAGGAAATAATTAGAAAATAAATGGAAAGCTACAACTAGGGTGGACCTCCACTCTCCACTATCTCTAGGATCCTCAACCGCAGAAGAGTAGAGTTGATCGCAATCAAATTTTAAGACTCACAATAATTTTCGGTGTATCTGTAAAGATTCTTACTATTATGTCATATTTATAGAGAACAAAATCCTATTTGAATTTGGGCCTAATAAAATAACTACCAACTTCAAATAGCGCAATAAATAAAAAAGCAATAAAAACAATAACTACCAGTATAATAAATAAAAAATCTAAACTAATAAATAACAAACAAAATCATCCCACATCGACAATGATGCACGAATCGATTCCCATTAAAACTCTACTACATATAGTACAGACAGTCGTGATTTTTTGGGTGGAATTATGCGGACCAAGATTACCGAAGTTGGATGTGGACTGAGCCTTATTCTAGGCTCGTTTTGGACCAGATAGTTACAAAGTCACCACAGAAAATTCGGTTATATGTATATGTTTGGATTCTCATGATCTTTTTATGCATTGCTGAATTGTTTAGAGTTGTGGAGTGCCTTGTTATTTTTATTAATGCTACACGGAGATGGGTTGTTGAGTGCCCTTGTTTTGTTTTATTCATTGAGGTTTGCTTTGTCCTACTTCCCTTGGCAGATTTCTACAGTTCAGGCAGAGTGATGGTGAAATTTTCATGGCGACATCAACATCGATGTTTGCTATTCTATAGGATATTTGAGGCGAGAGATATGTGATGATTTTACTGCAATTGTAAACGTTTTTTGCGATTCCCTGGTGGTGCTTTTTTTATGTGTTGTTACCTACTTACATGTAAAAAAGAATGTGAAGATAACATATTTTTGTTTCATTTTTAGATGAGAGTAAATTACAAAAATTCACTGGTAGTTTACAGTGACAAGCTTACCAAAGCACAGACGACAACAATAATAATTTATTATATTATTGAATATTAGAATATTTTATTAAAATTTTGAAAAAATAGTTATAGTTATTAAATTATTTAATATTATTTGAATAATAAATTATTGAATTATATATTGTATATTATAAGTTTTTTCGATCAATTATTCAGGGCAGAACTAATGATTTGACCACTATTGTTGTCACGTTTTATTTAATAGACTACTGAACTTTTAACTTTTGGAATTATCCCATTCAACTAATTAATATTTTAAAATTAGGTTATTCTGTTAATAAATTTGGACGGATGTTAAATTGATTTAAATATTTTCTTACGTGGAAAATACAAAAAAAATAAGAAAACAATGTAAAAATGATGTGGCAACAACATTTGACTTGGTCTTGTAAAATGAATTTAAAATGTGAATTAATAAAGAAATAATGGCCTACATCACTTTAATTCAGTAATTCTCAAACGAAAGTTATGGAGTGCCGATCAAATTTTACCAATCCAAACCTCTTCATACATAAATCCTAAATTCCGTCATTCCCCATCTTTAAAATCCCCAATTATCATTGCTACCTTCAATACTAACCTTCCTATCTTCCCTTTTGGCTCCACCTCTATCCACCCTAGTCCCCAAGATCATCTCATTACAGGGTAACCACTTGGATGCTTGCAAAATGGAAGAATCGAAGATGGTTTCAAGGAGAAACCCCAAACGCTCCCATTATGAGAAACCCCGAACCACTGTGTCGTCGATTTCAAAGAAATGAAGACAATCCAAACAACGATCAAAGAATTGAATTGTTGTAGAAAATTTCTGACCAGAGTCGCATACATGAATAATTAGACTTCGGTCGCTAAAATTCAACATTGGGGGTCAGATTCGGGTTTGAAAAGATGCCCTGAGACTATATTGCACACTCGTGAAATAAGAGGCATCCACCGGCCTTGGTGACATCAGATGACGCTAAGTTTTTGACAACATAGCCGGAGTAGGTAACGGTGAACTTAATTGTCATAGCTAGGGTTTGTAAAAGCAGTTAAAGAAATGTAACAGTGTGGCTTTTCTGAAAATTGGGGAAATTTACAGAAGAGTAATGCTACAGACAAACTATTTTACAAATATTTTACAAACTGCTAATGTGACATACTCCACCTTAGCATATTGATCAATAAATTGTTTCAATGTAGTCTTCGGCCCCCACACAATATGCTGATGTGGAGTATGCCACATCTGCACTTTATAAAATATTTGTAAAATAGTTTGCGTCTCTAGCATTATTCTTTACAGAAAATCTACTCGCCAAGATCAGACATTACGATTGAATTGATCAGTGAATTGGAGATAGAGATGCAATAAATTGAGGGGTTAAGTGAGAAAATTGGAGATTATTGAGAGTACAAATTGGGGGAGATTCAGAGATCGGAAAGCCTAGCTAAGTCCATAAGCTATCTTATCTCATAGAGAAATAGAGAGCTATTATTTCTTTATTAATTCACATTTTAAATTCATTTTATAAGACCAAGTCAAATGTTGCTTGCCCCGTCATTTTTACATTGTTTTCTTATTTTTTTTTTTGTATTTTCCACGTAAGAAAATATTTAAATCAATTTAACGTCCGTCCAAATTTATTAACGGAATGACCTAATTTTAAAATATTAATTAGTTGAATTGGGTAATTCCAAAAATTAAAAGTTCAGTAGTCTATTAAGTAAAACGTGCCAACAATAGTGGTCAAATCATTAGTTTTGCCAATTATTTAGTTATACTTTTGAATGCAATGCAGATTTATTAAGTTATGATTATGAGAAAATAATTATTTTAATTTTATTTAAGTTTGTAATGTCATTCCATATCAGTGTTTATATTGATAAAATTTACTTGAAATTCTAATATGATTTAACTATAATAAGCTTATAATAGTTATGATAGGTTAATGATAATGTTCTTCCCATGACCTGAGATATTTATGAAATATATAATTCTGTGTATTTAATAGGACTATTTGACATAATATAATATGTTATATTGTCTTAATTAATTACATAAAATTATGATTTTTTGTAATAAAATTGATAAAATCAAAAATAATCTTTTTCCTAAAAGTTACTTTTTCTATTAAAGTTTGGTTATATTTCTTTTGAATATTTTATAAATTTGGACAATATATATTATAAATTTGTATAGTACTTATATTAATTTGAATAGGAAAAACAAAAGATCTCCTTTTTCTGTTTCTATTAGAAATATGAATATTTTTTAATTTGGATAGTACTTATGTTAATATGAATTAGGAAAGCTGAATCAAAAATTGATGAAACAAAACTAAATTAGTATTTTTAATTATATAGTTAATTTGTGATTAACCACTAGTCCACTAGTAGTTTAGAAATCTACACAAGAAGCCACCTGTAGTTTCACTTTTTGTTCACAGCCGTACTTATTAACAATTTATAGTTTCACTTTATTTGTGAAGACGCTTTTACCGTTTATAAAAGTAACAAAAAAATAAATAAAGTATATGAACAAAATCAATAAATTGTCTGTAGACACTCGAAATTTCGTATTTCTGTTACTAACCTTGTAGGAGGTCAAAATGTCTTCCAGAAATAACCTTAAAAGTCAAATCAGCTTAAGCCCGGAGAACCCTCCCGGGATACTTAGTTTTCTGTTTCGGAGAAAACTCCGAGATACTCATTTGCAATCCTGGAGACAACTCCGGAAGATTCAGTTCCAACCTCGGAGATAACCCTGAGGGATGCAGTTCTAGTTCCGGAGATAACCCCGGAAAAGTCAGTTTCAACCTTGGAGATAACCTCGAGGCACTCGGCCCAACCCCTTAATCGAGGACATTCAACACCCACAGCAATTTCAATCTCGAGATAACCACAAGCAACGATCATTACATCAAGATGAGCCGAGATAACCCTGGTGAGGGGCAAAATCGTCATTTTGCCACCTCGATACTACATTCACGCCGTCTCAATTTCATTTCAACCCACATTTCATACAGAAGTGTCCCACAAGAACCATAACTCAAAATCCCGAGTAACTACTATACAAGACATCACACTGGATATAATTTGGAGACTTGAAGATCTGGTCATGAACCCATCTTCCCGGCTTCGTACAACCTCTTATCCCATGTCATTGTGTAGCTCTCGACAACAACATACCGGAAAGGTATAGCACGCCTCCATCAGATGCCCGGATTGAAAGTTATGAATTTTCGATCAGACAACGCGTTGCACGAGTGCACGTACTTCAAGACCACGGGACCCACATGGCCTGGGGCAAACCGGGAAGTTGCAGGTAGACCCGCAACCATCAGCTCTATAAATAGAGGCCTTGGGCTGGCCATTTTAAGGAGGGAAAAAGCAAAAAAAACTCTGCCCATTTCACTCTGTACACATTTCTATAGTGCTCCAAATTGAGTACTTCCTTTTTCTAAACACCTGTGAGCTCGTGTTTTACAACATACTGAAATTTAACCGGTGGAAAATCGAGTTTTCAGGCGTCAAAAGCTATCTGAAGTCTTCTTGGCAGCCTACTGTAAGATATTTCAGATATCTAAGCTTTTTCTCACTTCTATATATACATATCTATTCACGTTGAGAGTCGCGTAGTGTGGGTATGCCCGGATCGTCGATCCGTGGCTGACACCCCAAATCTAGGTACTTAAATTCCACGTAATTTAAGATTTGGTATTCATAAAATGAATTTTAAATATCATCTATCTATCTACCCACAATAAATGACAAAACCATACTTAAATAGATAGAAATAAAATCCTCCCTTATGGGGTTACAACATCGAATAATAAATACAATCATCAAACTAACCTTAAACATCCGTAATGAAACATAAACAAATAAGTCTTAAACAACATCAAGTCTTTATAATAACATTCTTAAAATTAAATAACAAGTCTTCATCACTTATTAGCTTTATTTTGCTTTCTTTGCTAGTAGAAGGCTCATCATACCTTTCGTTCTTAATCGCAATGTTATTATTACGCAAGAGTGAGCATGATTGCCCACAAGTATAAAATGAAATAACAATATATAATAACAAGTGAGTGAATCAAAGACTTCGAAATAAAAGCTCAACTTTTGAATCAAGAATGAATAACAAGAATTCAAAAGATTTTCGAGGGTCATAAGACCTTGAACTATGTCCTAGGTTATCAAGGGTTGTACTTGAAACCTTTAATAATCATAAGACTATGGACCTTTCTACTCGTATTTTAGGGGATCACCTTAGTATCATCACATCGCAGTATAATATCTTAACGCTAACGATAAGAAATCCCTATACTGAGGTTGTTCATCTTAGTTTGACATTAGAGTCCGCACCAAAAGGAAGTTTGGTTTGGATAAATCAATAAGGGTTTTGAAATTTAGAACGTTCATCAACTATGGACTAGTCGAATCAAATAAGGTTTTCGCTTAGTCTAATAAGGTTCAACAATAAATGGTAATTAAATTGAATAATAATCTCAATATGTATACAATAGAACAATTATTGTATAACAAAGATCATACTTTGAAAAGATAATTAATCTTTAATATAACAATTGAACTTGATTAATAATAATGAGAATGACTTGAATAATGATAACAAGTAGGGTTAGGAAACTTGCCTCGCATGCGTAGATTACACGTTAATTAAACACGTTCTTTGAATTTAATCCTACATATCATTTTCATTCACAACTCTAGTTAATTATAATATAATTAAACATCATAAGTTCATTCTTTTGTCTAAACTTTGGTTATGACTATACTTTAGTCAAATTATCACACTTATTGTCACATAATAAACACTTCACTAATACTAAACTAATTATGCATTCAATAATTCAATCCACATGCAATTATGTTATTGACATGTTAAAAATCGATTTTAACATCTCACTATACTTCTAACATATTTTTATGTTCATTAAATTGAGTTAACATCACATTCATGGACTTGCACACTTTAAAATTTTCGTTTCGAACATTTTCGAGAGAGTAGCGCCATGGGCGCCACTTTTGTGCTTGTTTCTTGGGTCATGACCTGACTCTTTGGTATGCTGTATGCAAGACGACTTTATGCTGCGTTGGATTGCTGCGTGCCATATGTAACGAAACCGATTACAAAAATTGCAGTTCATGAAAAATCGCGTAACATGCCAATTTCTACCAATTTGTTATTTCTTACATGTAATTTGACATACCCATATACTAGAATTCTTATATAATCATTACCCAACATTTATAGAGTGGTTTTAACCAATTAAAACACATAATTACGTAATTAAAATATGCAAATTTCAATCGTTTTTTGATGTTCTTGAAGGTTTTGAAAACAAAACATGTAAATCAACATTAAAGGTTCATTATAACACCAAATCTGTTTATTTAAATTTTGGTCTCTTCGTATCAACATGCATAATAACATACAATTGTAAATTTATGATATAACCTATGATAGACGTATCAAATTTAGTACGTAAGGCCATATATGGCCATATTTTATACTCTATAAATTTTGTAAAGCAACAATATACTTATATGTTTTATGAAATCGAAGATATGGTTTATACAATATATATAATCAAATACGATATGATAATATTTATTACATATATCAACACATAATCCATACCCTTTATAAATACAGAGACCTTATAGAACTTTGAAAGCCATATTCATAAAAACTTTAATAACGAAATTTATAATTTGGGAAGGAGGAGATTACCCTGAGTGTAGAGTATAAATTAGTAGGCTTAGATGGTTTTCAATCCCTCACTCTCAATCTCCTTCACAATCTCTAAATTTTTGTCTGACAATTATCTTAGTAAATTCTCAAACACTCTCCCTCTCTCGCTTTTCCGCACTCGTAAAAATAAAAAGAAAAGAAAAAAGAGAATACGTATAATAAATAAGCAAACCGACGCAAGATAATGGTGATTACCCAATCATGGGTAACTGCTATCAACTCCCCTTAGGGCCTTGTTTGGCTGGTCAAGAATAGGTTTCAAAACCATTTAATTTAATGATTCTCTTATACTATAGTTTAAATCGTGTCACACCTAATTATACAATAATTCAAATATATTATTTAATTTAATTTGAATAAAATATAATAATTTCTCATTAATTCACATAGTCATATAATTAATTTCCTCATTAATTAATAATGTCAAATTATTAAATCTAATTAATTATTAAATTAATTAAAATAATATTAGGCTTATTAAATATTTCTTTTAATTCAATAAGCTCACATAAATACATACTTGAATAATAATTATTCTCCACATTAATTTAATAAATATAACACATATAATTAAATTAATCTACCACAACTTCATCAATTAATTATTTAATCTAATAATTAAATCATCGAAAATATTTATTTAATTCAATAAATATTAAAATTAAATTACAAAAATCTCGTTCGTCACATCTTTCCCCTTAAAAGGATTCTGTCCCCAGAATCACGACTCAATAAATTCGACCCGTTACATTCTCCCCCCTTACAAAGATTCTGTCCCCAGAATCGCTTACACATAAATTAAGTAAATAAATGAGGGTAATTCTTCATCATATTCTCTTTGAGTTCCCACGTAGCTTCTTCAGCATTGTGGTTCCTCCAAATTACCTTAACAGAAGGTATTACTTTATTTCTGAGAACTTGTTCTTTTCTGTCGACAATTTGAACAGGAATTTCTTCGTAAGATAAGTCTTTTTCAAAATGTAGGGGTTCGTATTCAATTACATGCTTGTAATCGGGTTTGTAGGGTCGTAAAATAGAAACATGAAAGACGTTGTGGACATTCTCGAGTGATGGAGGTAAGGCTACCTCAGACGTGAACTTCTCCGATTCTTCGCAAGTACTTCAAATGGTCCAATGAATCTTGGGCTTAATTTTCCTTTCTTTTTGAACCCGATTTTTCCTTCCATGGAGAGACCTTTAAGAACACATAACTACCCGATTCAAACTCAACATTTTTACGATGTGGATCAACGATTTCTTCCGCCTATCTTGAGTCGCTACAAATGTGTTCTTGGATCACTTTGACTATTTCATTGTCTTGTTGTACCATTTCGCCCTAGCAACTATTCTTTCGCCAACTTCATCCCGAAGAAGTTTGAGTTTCGCACTTTTCGCCATATAACGCTTCATATAAGGCGCATGCCAATACTAGCGTGGTAATCTGTTGTTGTAGCCGAACTCTCTATAAGTGGTAGGTGATCATCCCAATTTCCTTTAAAGTCCATTACATGTGCTCTTAGCATATCTTCTAATGTCCGAATCATTCTTTCGCTCATCCATCCGTTTGAGGGTGATATGTCGTACTCATTCGCAATTGCGCATCCATGCATTCCTCGTAGACGTTTCTAGAAGTTCGATGTAAAGCGCGGATCCCTATCAAAACAATTGACACCGGCACCGCGCCTCGAAACAATCTCTTTTACATATAACCTTGCTAAATCGATCTAAGTTGAATCTGATTTTGATCGGAAGGAAGTGTGCGGATTTCGTCGATCATCAACGATAACCCATATCGCGTTATAGCCTTTTCTCGAAGTCGGAAGGCCAACCACGAAGTCCATTGTAATATGTTCCCATTTCCATTCTCGGGATCTCCAACGGTTGTAGCAATCCACTGGTCTCTCGATGATGTTCTACTTTCACTTTCGACAGTCGACACTTGGCAACACATTCTCGCAACATCACATTTCAAATTTGGCCACCGTAAGTGTTGTCAAGATCTTGATACATTTTGGTACTACCAGGGTGAATCAAATATCGTGAGCTATGAGCCTCACTCAAAATGTCTTCCTTAATCTCTGGTACTGGCGGTACCCAAATTCTGCTCTCAAATCTCAGTATTCCTTCCTTATCCATCTTAAATCTTGGTTCGGTTCCTTCAGATATCTTCCTTATCACCTTTTTGCATTCCTCGTCCTGAAGTTGAGCCTCCTTAACTTTATCCAGTAGGGTTGTACCAGATTGCATCTGAAATAGCTTCTCATCAATTTCCATAGGATACTTCACTTCCAACTCCAGTTTCTCCATTTCTAAAATTAGCTCCTCCTGAGCGGTCAACATCATCAACTTCTCCCGACCCTTTCTACTTAAGGCGCTTCAAGAACTACATTGCTTTACCCGGATGGTATAAAATCTCACAATCGTAGTCCTTAATTAACTCCAACCACCTTCTTTAACAAGATATTCAAGTCTTTTCGGGTAAAAATATATTTCAGACTCTTGTGGTCTCAGATATATTTCACACTTCTCCCGTAGAGATAGTGCCTCCAAATTTTCAAAGCAAAAACCATCGCAGCCTAACTCCAAGTCGTGGCCTGGATATCCCTTCTCGTAATCCTTCAATTGTCGTGGATGCATACGTTAATGACTTTGCCATTTTGCATCAAGACACAACCAAGTCCTTTATGCGATACATCACTATAAACAACAAAATTTCATGTATCGTCAGGAAGAGACAACACAGTGTGTTGTACTCAACCTCTTCTTTAATTCTTGAAAGCTTTCTCACACTTCTCCGCGTCAAACAAATTTCAAACTTTTTGGAGTTAAATTCGTTAAGCGGAGTTGCGATCTTGGAGAAGTCTTGAATGAACCTTCAGTAATAACCCCGCCAATCCAAGAAAGCTTCAGACTTTCGACGGCGGCATCCTCACTGATCCCATTAATCACGGCTTCGACTTTGGATGGATCTACCGAATTTCATTTTTATCGATCACGTGCCCAAGAAATTGCACCTTTCGATCCAAAATTTGCATTTTAAAAACTCGCATACAACTTCTCATTTCTCAATACTTCCAACGTTAATCTCAAATGCTCTTCATGTTCTTCCTTGGTTTTTGAATATACCAAAATATCATCTATAAATACCACTACTGAACTTGTCCAAAATGGTTTGAACACACCATTCATTAATCCCATAAATGTCTGCAGGAGCATTCATTAGACCAAACGACATAACCAAAAATTCAGAGTGACCATATCGTGTTTCGAACGCCGTCTCTAAGACATCCTCTGTCTCACTTTCAGTTGATGATAACCACTTCTCAAATCTATCTTAGAAAAGTATTTCGCTCCCTTAAATTGATCAAACAGATCATCGATCCTCGGTAATAGATATCTATTCTTAATCGTGACCTTATTCAGTTCTCTGTAATCAATGCAGAGCCGCATCGTTCCATCCTTCTTCTTCACAAACAACACCGGCGCTCCCCACGACGATACACTTGGTTGAATGTACTTCTTGTCCAGTAATTCTTGTAGTTGTACCATTAATTCTTTCATCTCTCATCGGTGCCATTCGCAGATGGTGCCTTCGATATTGGAGCCGTTCTCGGTGCCAAATCGATCACTTAAATCAACTTCTCTATCAAAGCTAAGTCCCGGCAAATCATTGGGAAAAACATCAACGAAGTCTCTCACTACCGGTATATATCCTCTACTTTTTGGGTTCTCTTTACGATTCGTCGACTATGTAAGCTAAATATCCTACACGGCCTTATCTTAACAACTTTTCGGCTGCATCATCATCGCCGACAACTCATTTGTCTAGGCGACTTGCTACTATAAAACACAACCTTCGATTTGAGTCATAAGGTTAATACGCTTCTTTTGGCAATCAATATGACCCGTAATTGAATAATAAGTCCATTCCAAGATAACGTCAAATTCCCCAAGTCGAATAGGATAAGATCTACATTCATGATATTACCCTTAATATCCACTCTATAGTTCTTATGTACGCATTTTTAACAGGATTATTTCTCTATTCGCAATTTTTATGTTCATGGGTAATCCAACTCATCCTTAGGCAAATCTAAATTCTTAGCAAAGTCATCGGATATAAAGGAACAAGTAGCACCCGAATCAAATAAAACATAAGCATTAATTTTATTGATCGGAATGATACCTGACACCACATCACGAGACTGAACTGCATCCTACACCATCATGTTGAAAGTCCCGTGGTTTGGCCATTGGTATTGCGATTGGTCTGTGATAGTCAAGGCATTTCCACTTCATTGTTTCCTTATTTCCTCCCGATCCCCGCCTCTCCAGATCCCTTCTTAGGACAGTCTCTTGCAAAATGATCTTTTGAACCACAAGTGAAGCAAGCACCCTTCTTTGGGTTAGGACAGTTAGGTGCTATGTGGCCCTCCTGACCACAATTGTAGCACACCCGCTTTCCCTTCATACAAACTCCCAGATGAGCTTTCCCGCAGGTCGGCATGCTTCAATCCTCTTCTTCTGACCTCCTTGTTGATTCCCCGATGATGAGTTGTCATTCCACCTTTTCTTCTCGATTAAAATTACCACCTCCCGTGCCACTTCCACTAGCCTTGTTATTTCCTTCACTTTCGCCTTCTTCTTCTTCTTCGATCTGATTGAACTTGGTCACCGTGATCGCTTCCACCTTCAATGAGGATGGCCTTTTCCAAGACTCGCCAAAAGTGTTTAGCTAAAACATCGATATTTTACTATATACCCAAGGCTTCGGTCCTTGTTCAAATCTTCTTTGCTTTTCTCTCATATGTGTACTTGATACGGGCAAACCTTGCCAACTCATTGAATCTAGCTTCATAATCAGTATGACATATTCCCTTGCTTCAACTCCAGAAACTGAACCTCCATTTGGTTCTGTGAGCTGGTCGGGAAATACATCTCGAAAAACATCTCTTTGAATCTCTCCCAAGTAATCACACCTTCACCTCCACGAACCTTGTTTGCTTGCCACCAAGAATCGCTTTTGACTTCAAAGATAAACATCATGAAAGCGGTCTTTTGGTCTTTCTAACTCTAGCAACATCGAAAACCTTTTCCATTTCCATAACCCACGTTTGAGCCTCAATCGGGTTCATGGAACCTTTAAACTCAAGTGGTCCCACCGCCTTGAAATCCTTAAACGTAGTATTTGGTGGAGCTTGAGGTTGATTATTCATTGCTCAAATTTAGCAAATTAACCAATTCGTTTAAATGTGATTAGCATTATTGTTATTGTTGTTATTAGTAGATCCTTCTCGAAATGGTTGACGTTGTTGTCTTCTTCTTGCGGCATATTTCGTTAAAATATATGCTTATTAGATCTTTGTTTATTTCTCTAATTAGTTAAGGCATTACTCAACAATTTAACATAATTATTTAACACATTATCTCAAACAACTTGATATATTTAATTAAATCAAAAGTTTTAACATCAAACGATAAAGATCACCGCTATTTACATCAACTATCCCGAGATAAAGAATCCACAGATTTAAATATTAAAATATTCCTTTGTTCATAAACACATCGGAATTTACATATAAAACCAATTAAGTTTTTCACATAATTAAACAAATCCTATCACCGTTAAGTTAAGGTATTTGAATAGCCTTGCTACGCTCTCTTCTTCCATAATGCGAGACATCATCTCCTGCGATCCAAAGATGTACGATGGTAGCCCTTCGAACTGGATTGAGTACCTCAAAACTCGATCCTGGGCCTCATCCATTGCCTTATTAAGTGTGGAGTACGTCTCCCCAAGCTTAGCCTTCTTTGCACGACCATCCTCTTCCGCAAGATCAATACGACGTGACTCTCTTACCCAGCCCTCCTCTGCTACAATCAGCCTTTTCGAGCTTTCCTTCAGTTCCTTCTTCAACTTCTCTATCTCCTCGGTCTTATCCTCGGTTTGACCCTTCTCATGGACCAAATCCTATTCTACATTTCCCTGTCGCGAGTGAAGAGTCTCGATCTCCCTCTCCTTACGCGCCGAGAGTAATCATCGAATAATCGCCCACTCGGTCAAATCCTCGGACATCGTCTCGTAACTCTATGTTCTTATCAGATAACGTATAACCGTCGTACATCTCAGCATCAATGGAGTGCGGTGGAAACTCCTCTTCTTCTTCTTCATCTTCCTCATCGGGATCCTCCTCAAGATCAGTCTCAGGTTCATGCTCCTGACCAACAACGGTGATCAATGGAGATGACTCCCTCTGTACCAACTGCTCCCTAACGACATGAATGTCTCGGGGCTGCTCCTCTGTAGGTAGTGTAGGTACTCGGGGTTCCTCCTCCCAAGCTCGACTAGTTCCTCCAACGTCCGACATCCTGACAACAAAATTTTGAGTTTTAGTTACTAAGTCGTACTAGTGAGCACATAATTTAACACATAAGCACATAAAGTCTTTTATTATCTTTAATGAATTAAAAAAATTTATTTCTAGAACTCGATAAGAGTTTTCCATCACTATATTCTTTCTATAAGGCTACTACCTAAGGTTGTTCCCCACCTAAGGTTCATAACCTCTGACTTTGATACCAACATGTGACACCCCAAATTCGGGTACTTAAATTCCACGGGATTTGGTGTTCATCAGACAAATATCATCTATCTATCTACCCATAATAAATGCAAACCATGCAATAGATAGAAATAAAATCCTCCCTTATGGGGTTACAACATCTGAATAATAAATACAATCCGTGTCAAACTAACCTTAAACATTTGTATGCGAAACATAAACAAATAAGTCTTAAACAACATCAAGTCTTTACAATAACATTCTTAAAATTAAATAACAAGTCTTCATCACTTATTAGCTTTGCCTTTGCCTTTGCTAGTAGAAGGCTCATCGTACCTTTCGTTCTTAACTGCAATGTTATTATTACGCAAGAGTGAGCATGATTGCCCACAAGTATAAAATGAAATAACAATATATAATAACATGCGAGTGAATCAAAGACTTCTAAAATAAAAGCTCAACTTTTGAATCAAGAATGAATAACAAGAATTCAAAAGATTTCTGAGGGTCATAAGACCTTGAACTATGTCCTAGGTTATCAAGGGTTGTACTTGAAACCTTTAACAGTCATAAGACTATGGACCTTTCTACTCGTACTTAGAGGGATCAACCCTTAGTACCATACTGTGCACAATTTCTTAACGTTAACGCATAAGAAATCCCTATACAGGGTTGTTCATCTCAGTTTGACATTAGAGTCCGCACCAAAGGAAGTTTGGTTTGGATAAATCAATAAGGGTTCTGAAATTTAGAACGTTCATCAACTATGGAATAGTCGAATCAAATACGGTTTCGCTAGTCTAATAAAGTTCAACAATAAATGGTAATTAAATTGAATAATAATCTCAATATGTATACAATAGAAAAATTATTGTATAACAGTATCATACTTTGAAAAGATAATTAATCTTTAATATAACAATTGAACTTGATTAATAATAATGAGAATGACTTGAATAATGATAACAATTAGGGTTAGGAAACTTTTTCCAAATGCATAGATTACACGTTAATTAAACACGTTCCATGAATTTAATCCTACATATCATTTTCATTCACAACTTTAGTTAATTATAATATAATAATCATCATAAGTTCATATCATAAACACTTCACGAATGCTAAATTAGTTATGCATTCAATAATTCAATCCACATGCAATTATGTTATTGACATGTTAAGAATCGATTTTAACATCTAATTATACTTCTAACATATTTTTATGTCATTAGATTAGGATTGGACTTGCACTTTAAAAATTTTGTATTGTCATTGCTTTCAACATTATCTGAATTATCGGTCGATTACAATAAATTGCGATTGCGCAAAAATCGAGTTTCTGAAAAATTCGCAGAACATGCCAATTTCTATCAATTTGTTATTTCTTACATGTAATTTGACATACCCATATACTAGAATTTCATATATAATCATTACCCAACATTTATAGAGTGGTTTTAACCAATTAAAACACATAATTACAGAATTAAAACATGCAAATTTCACTGTTCTTTGATGTTCTTGAAGGTTTTGAAAACAAAACATGTAAATCAACATTAATGGTTCATTATAACACCAAATCATAAATTCTCAAACACTCTCCTCTCTCGCTTTTCAGGAAAAAAAAAATAAAAAAAAAGAAAAGGAGAATACGTATAATAAAATAAGCAATCGACGCTAAGATAATGGTGGAGTTACCCAATCATGGGTAATCGCTATCAACTCCCTTAGGGCCTTGTTTGGTCGGGTCGAGAATAGGTTTCAAAACCATTTAATTTAATGATTCTCTTATACTATAGTTTAAATCGCTTCACACCTAATTATACAATAATTCAAATATATTATTTAATTTAATTTGAATAAAATATAATAATTTCTCATTAATTCACATAGTCATATAATTAATTTCCTCATTAATTAATAATGTCAAATTATTAAATCTAATTAATTATTAAATTAATTAAAATAACATTGGGCTTATTAAATATTTCTTTAATTCAATAAGCTCACATAAATACAAACTTGAATAATAATTATTCCCCACATTAATTTAATAAATATAACATATATCATTAAATTAATCTATCATAATTGCATCAATTAATTATTTAATCTAATAATTACATCATCGAAAATATTTATTTAATTCAATATATATTAAGAATTAAATTACAAATATCTCCTTCGTTACAATGATTATAAGTCGAGAGGATTCTGACTACGAGCTAGACTGAACGAGTAAGAATTTTCAAGACGAAAATAAAATTTTTTCAGGAACAAAAGTTTTTCCTGGGAAAAAGACGAAATATGCACTATTCACCCGACAAAACCTAAAGGTTAGGGTTTGAATAACCTAAGAGTTTCTGAGAGTTCGATAAGTTAAAATGACATTCCGTCGAAAGATTTAATGATAATATATCGTGAAAAGTTAAGTAAGCCGATAAATTTTTTTTCGAAAAACGTGCAGAAATCGGAGGAAATAAAAATGACGAAAAGTATTGTTATGTACTTTTCATTCGTTTGACTACGTTAGGGGAAAACGTGAAGGAAAACACTTAGCATCAAAAAGTGTTTCAGTTTTTCGAATTTTCGAAGAATGTGTAAATGTTAAACTGTAAAGGAAAGACGAAATATCCAAAAATATTTGGATTAGAAAATCGCATGATTTTTAAAAGCGTCAGACTAATTCCAGAAGAGATAATCTGAAGCTTCTAAGGAAGCCGTGAATAATAAGAGAGGTGGAAGTAAGGAGGTGTGAATAGTGATTTGAAATGAAATGACTAAAATACTCCTATCCTTGAAAATCTATAAAAGAGAAGTGTTAGTTGATTTCTTTGAAATCAACCAACACTTTAAGAGAGAGAGAGCTTGGAGAAGAAGAATAAAGAAGAGAAAGAGCATGAAGGCTCGGATCAGAGAAGATCGAGAAATAGAAAAGCTAGGGAATTGTCGGCTTTGTCTAAAGGAAGAAGAATAAAGAAGAAAGGTATTAAAAACCTAACTTCTAGAATAATTTTCTTTAAATTTTCTATGTTTAAAACATAGCTTAATGAGAATAAGAAGTAAAGGATATTAAGAATGATTTCATATGGTTTAAATCATGAAGAAATGAAGAAATAAGAAGTAGAAGTTTAGTTTATAAATTTCTTAAGGAAGTATAAGATTCGTAATGAATTTGAGCGATCCAAATGTATCATAAGAACGATTCAGTGATATTAGTAAGGGATGGTGTTTTATAACATCAAATTCTAATAAAAAGTGAAATCGTAATCAAAATATCGATTAAAAATGAAGAACGAACGAAGAACGCGAAGAACACGAAGAACGTTGTTGATGAACACATTTAAAACCATCGTAGATATAACTTGTTATTGATGGACAAGTTTAAAACTATCGTGTATAAGTTAGATGCTTATTGCTTGGTTAGGAATGGTAGAAACGTTCATGAAGAACGGATTAAACTAAGCTATAACGAAGTTATGGCGAATGAAACGGACGTTGTAAGTTACGAATAAGTTAATATAAAATGTTTAACGCTATGACCTCATAGTATTGACATTGAATGATCGTTCTGAGTATACAAAGATTGTATGACTTAGACGATAAGGAATGAATCCTGAGGTATGACATTTAGTTGCCAAAAAGTCATAAGGAATAAGAAATACGAAATTGACTTAATGAACATTATTGTTTAGTGGTTCGGATAGGTTAAGATAAAGTTTAGGTTGTGGTACAATTGTAATCTTTGATGGTTGACATATGGGAGCTGGGATTAACAATTCCTTTAGAGAGCGGAGGTATATACGAAACTGGCGACCGATCTAACTCACTGTGAAAGACAGTGTAGACGAGATGAGAACTTCTTTGTTGGTTGTTTGTGGGAAACCACTCAGAGTACCATATGGACTACTAGTAGAGACCTGATGTGTGTCGAGTCCTAGTAAGGTTATAAGAAGAAGATAAGAATGTAAATCATCAAAGATGATGAACGTATGAGTAAGACATCTCCGTATGTCATGAAGCCGTAAACCGGTTAAGAAAGTTTTTCGTTTAAACTTAGATTAGAAGAGTGCGAACCCTAAGAAGTAAAGTGAAGTAAACCAATGATTAAGTCAAGTATGTGACTAATTGGTGTATGTGCTATTTTCCTTATGTGTTATATAGGGATTGGATTGAGCAATTCAGCGTAAGCTGTAGCTGTGCGTAAGACAAGTTTCCTAACTTCATTCATATTACATGAATGCTAGTTTCTTATACTTCTCAGATGTTGAACTTAAGAAGTATTGTCTATGTGCAAATGTGCGATATTTGTAAAAGGTGGTAGTATGTATGAGGCCTTGTGCCACAATTTGAACACTTCGATGTTTACATGAGATGAACTATTACGTGATTGAAGCTGATTCAATATGAGTATATTACATTTATATATGAATCGTTATTGTTAAGTCTGTGCTAATGGTTCTAGCCAGACATGATATGTATGGAAAATGTAGAAGAATGAGAGTATTTCAAAGTGAATGTGACTACTGTTTTAAAATGATAGGAATCAAGATAATTCCTATTATTCAAGCTGCTTCATAACCTTTGTTCGGTTATTGAAGTCTTAAAAGAATGTTTAAATTCTTGAAGTTGTTCATTCAACTGCTATGACTTACTGGGCAATTGAATGCTCACACTTGCTTTAAATGAAAAATATTTTCAGCGAACAATGTTAGAAGAACTTAAGGATCCTGTAAAGATCAAGCTGATTGGTATCCAGAAGAAATGTCATTCAGTATGTGAATGTGCATGAAGATCAAGTGAAGACTTGTAATGTAGAATGGTTTAATTGAACTATAGATTAGTTTAATGAACTGTTATGCATCCTTGGTGACGGATAAAAGTTACTCTTATAAGATGTAAAGAATAATGTATTTATTCATTATTTGTAATGAAAAAGGTTATAAGGTTTTAGAACCTGGGATTTGAGAATGTATGTTGTTATATTTCACTATATAATGATGTATGTTTGGAAGAAGATGTACTAGTGATGCACGGAATCCGGGTGTGAAGATATACAAGATTACGGGGCGTTACAGGTTGGTATCAGAGCTGATAGGTTGTAAATCTTAGGTATGAGTACCTAAGACTATAATCGTAGAGAGAAGGATAAGAAAATCTTTGAGTTAAACGATTAAGGAAGAAGATCACCACATGCTCATATTAAATCATAATAACAGTTGTTTTGTTAAACGATGAATGATTTGTAGCTAATGCTATAAATGAATGGTACTATGAAGTAGTACGGGAAGAAGAACTCAGATTGAGTTGTAAAGGTTAGTATACAAATTAAAGAAAATTCTTATTAAGTAAAGAGAAAGTAAGAAGTTATAAGATTTCGATTGAGGACTCATGTGATAGCTGAGTAGTACAAACCTTCGAATGTGAGGGGGTTTGTGATTACTTAGTTATTACAGTGATAATCATTGGAATAGTATGTCGCGCTATCAATGTGTATATGACGAGAAGGTGAATCTTTTCTCATGTATATGTATGATAGGTAGAGAATGTTAAGATATGTGTGAGTTCTTGATACTCATACTTATAAAAAGTTTGTGACTCATAGTTATATGTTATGTTTTTGAATCCTAAGCGTATGAATAGTCCTTGATTTGTTCTTGGATTACATATTGCGAAGATAAGTTCTTAAACACATATGGTTGTGGAAAGTTCCTAAACACATAAAGTGTGGAAAGTTGATGGACTATACTAAGGTATAGGAATGTTTAGACTGAAAACGTAGTATTTTTAGTATGCTTAGCATTGAAGGTGTTAGAGAAGATTAAGTATTGTTGTAAGTAAGACAATGAAGGAAGATGGAGAAATAGGATATTCCAAGTCATCTAGCTATGCTAGATTTCGAAGTTTATTGAAATCGTGCTTATATATGCGTGTTAAAAAGGAAAGACTTGGTTCAACTTTTGGAACCAACGGATTTTAAAAGAACTATTCTTTATATGTCTATGCTAATTGTTTCGGCTAGACAGAAGTTGATTTGAAATATCAAAATGTATTTTATATCATCAATGCATTTAGTGCAAAGATGGTAAAAGGATGGAGCTATTAATGCAATTAAACCTAGTGTTGGATTTGATCTTAGGATCAACAACCCGCTATGGTATGATGTATAATGACGTAGTCATAAACTGACGAAGTCCTCAACGTACTGTGAAAAGTGCGGTATCATGACGTTATGAAACGTTTTGATGTGTTGGAAAAGAATTTAAAGAAGTAGTCGATGTCAATTGATTTGACTAGATGAATGTTTCAAGTTGATGTCCAATTTATTGGTATGGTCTAAGCTATTTGATTTGGCGAAGATAAATGGTATGTCATGTTTAAAAGAAAATTGAGCTTTCTTTGAAGAAGTTGTGCCAAGCCAAATCGTTTTGGTGCGGAATCTGATGAATGAGTCTGAGGTGAACACACCCCGAAATGGGGTTATACAATGGGTTGATCACCTACGTATGGAAGAGGTAGTTACTTTCTTTGTGATTGTAAGCGGCCAGAGTGAAATAAGGGTTTACTGGTGAATTGTCATTCAACTAGTAAGAGTTCATGGTCGATTTGACCTCTCAGCAAAAGTATGAAATGTTTTAAAGGAATTCTTATGTTCCTCATTATTCCTTCTACTTCATGATTCTTGATAAGTTATGGAGGTTAGAAAATGTTTAAAAGATAAGAACTTCTTTGAAGAGAAGTTGAGAAGAAAATTAAGCTAAAATTTTGAGGACGAAATTCTATGAAGAAGGGGTGAATGTGATGACCCAGGTAATGGTGTGGTTTTAAGAAATTCCGATGATGAAATTTTTATAAGGGGGGAAGGATGTGACAACCCAAAAATCGGATTGTCCAGAATTTAAGTTTAAAGAATTAGTTATTAATAAAATGAATTTTATTAATACTATTCTGTGTTATGTGTTTATTAATCGTTCTATAAACTAGGATGATTATAATTTGGGAGGATTCTGGCTATGAGCTAGACTGAACGAGTAAGAATTTTTAAGGCAAAAATAAAAGTTTTCCGGGAACAAAAATATTTCCAGGAAAAAAGACGAAATATGCACTATTCACCCGATGAAACCTAAGGGTTAGGGTTTGAATAACCTAAGCCTTTTTGAGAGTTCGGTATGTCAAAATGACACTTCGTCGAAAGATTTGATGATAATATATCGTGAAAAGTTAAGTAAGCCGATAAAAGTTTTTCTCGAAAAACGTGCAGAAATCGTACGAAATAAAAATGATGAAAAATATTGTTATGTACTTTTCATTCGTTTGACTACGTTAGGGGAAAACGTGAAGGAAAATGTTTAGCGTCAAAAAGTATTTTTCAGTTTTTCGAATTTTCGAAGAATGCGTAAATGTGAAACTGTAAAAGAAAGACGAAATATCCAAAAATATTTTGATTCCGAGAATCGCAATTTTTGAAACTGTCGGACGAATTCCGCAAGACGGAAGCACGAAGCTTCCAAGGGAAGCTTCGTGAATAGTAAGGAGGTGGAAGTAAGGAGGTGTGAATAGTGATTTGGGGGCAAAATGACTAAAATACCCCTAGCCTTGAAAATCTATAAAAGAGAAGTGTTAGTTGATTTCTTTGAAATCAACCAACACTTTGAGAGAGAGAGAGAGAGAGAGAGAGAGAGAGAGAGAGAGAGAGCTTGAGAGCTTGGAGAAGAAGAATAAAAAAGAGAAAGAGCATGAAGGCTCAGATCGGAGAAGATCGAGAAATAGAAAAGCTAGGGAATCGCCGGCTTTGTCTAAAGGAAGAAGAATAAAGAAGAAAGGTATTAAAAACCTAACTTCTAGAATAATTTTCTTTAAGTTTTCTATGTTTAAAACATAGCTTAATAAGAATAAGAATTAAAAGATGTTAATAATGATTTCATATGGTTGAAATCATGAAGAAACGAAGAAATAAGAAGTAGAAGTTTAGTTTATAAATTTCTTAAGGAAGTATAAGATTCGTAATGAATTTGAGCGATCCGAATGTATCATATGAACGACTCGATGATTTTAGTAAGGAATGGTGTTTTATAACATCAAATTCCAATAAAAATTGAAATCGTAATCAAAATATCGATTAAAATGAAGAATGAACGAAGAACACAAAGAACGTTGTTGATGGACAAATTTAAAACCATCGTAGATATAACTTGTTGTTGATGGACAAGTTTAAAACCATCGTGTATAAGTTAGATGCTTATTTCTTGGTTATAAATGGTAGAAACGTTCATGAAGAACGAATTAAACTAAGCTATAACGAAGTTATGGCGAAATTTTCGTAAAAGACGAATGAGAAATAGAAAGTATATAAATGAACCCGAAGGAGTAGGGTTTTATAAGAATGTAAGAGAACGTAGAAAACGTGAGTCATGGACTCAAGAACGAATGAGTTTCGAGTTCGGATGACCGAATTACGGATGAACGAACGAAGAACGTTAATACCATAAAATGAACGAAGGATGAAATCGAAGCCAATTGAATGGCATGTTAACGAATTCAGAATAAATTTTTGTCTGGGGGAAGTTAAAGTACGTAAGATAAGGAAGAGAATGGCTTTGGAATGACCTCGTTCCGAGTTATAACGAAGAAGTTATGAGATCGTAAAGTTAGCGTCTCAAGAAATTTCAAAGACTTAGAAAAATTTTCCAAGTTTTATGCTCGGTCTTAGTAGTGCCAAGGTTTGTGCCAGAAGCGGCCATGATGCTAGTCGTGTGCCTTGGGAGATTATGCCAATGCGAGACTCGAGCCATCAATCAACTTTGGCTGAGAGTGGCATGACATGAGAAAGAGGAGAGGTTGGCGCCCAAAGATTGGACTGGAAAAGAAGTGGCTGGAGACTCACGCCCTTAACAGGAGGAGAAAGCGAGGGGACCGTATTGTAATAACCCAATATTTTCAATATAATTAAATAATAAAATTTGCATTTAAATTTTTCTTTAAAGGAGGGATTATGTGCAAAGAGAAGTATGCGTGTTTATATGATAAATAAAACTTATTATTCCATGATTAATTGTAAATAAATTCTTTTTAAGAATTATTGATCATTATAGATTATATTATTATTATAAATTATTTTTGTAATAAAAATAGAATTAGTCATTTTTAAATAAATATATGATTATCGTATATAGGATATAATTGTTAGGATTGTTATAATAATTAATGAATACACTCTTAGATTGCAATATCACTCTTGTGGACATTAATTCGTGTCGTATAAGCGAATTAGCAATGAAGATTAACACGGGCCAAAGCTAAACTAGTCTTAGCCTTTGTAGAGTGCTGTGGCAATTGCTACCAAATCAAAAAGATAATAAAAATTGAATTGCTTTGCGCTAGTGGTCGATTGAGAAAATTATTATTTTACTTTAGAAATTAAATGAAACAATTAGGTGATATGTGTGACATTGATAAACCATGAAATACAGTGTGTTATGATTGACGAAGGAAATATTAAGTAAACCATTAATTAATAGTAATTAATTGTGGTAGAATATTGATCACTTGGTAATTAATTAATAATATTTGATTACTATTATTTGCAATATATCTATAAATATAATAAGAATTATTTAGATAATTAATGATTATGGAGATCTATAAATACATTAACCAACGAGGATTGGAGTAATTAATTTTGGTGTTAATTAATTAAGGAAATGAATAATTTATTTAATTGACATAGATAAATAAGTTATTAATATAATAATATTAGATTATCGGTTATGTGCATGTGAGCAATATTACGACTATACTATATAGCGTAGTGTGACTTTTGTGTGACTATTTATTAAGTTCTATGAAACTATATTGTATGAAGCAATGTGATTATGCATATTAAAACTATATGGTATGAATACATCAAGAAGGTGTATGTGACAATACGTATGTGGGCATATATTAAAATAATATACTATAAGCATATTGTAAATAATTATTTTTAATAAAGTATACCAGTGTGATAAAAAAAATTATACATGTATTATATGTAATCCTTGCATTCATGGGTTTAAATAAAGTATACCGGTGTGATAAAAAATTATACCTAGATGTCAATGATGAACAAGGGAGTGGGGATTATGATGAATTTCAACAACCATTTACCAACTCTCTCTTAACCTTCATGTAATCCTTGCATTCATGGGTTTAAATTGGTCTACATATGCATTGTCTGTGTTTTCATTTCTCTATAAATATCACCCATCTCCTTCTTATATCCATTGCTGAGAATTGCTAAGGATTGAAAGCATATATAGAGTGAGTGTTTGTATACATATCAGTAGAAGGGTGTGAATTAGCAAGCAAATTGCAAGGTATAAGATTCTTCGTGTTCTACATTTTAGTTTCTGTTAAATTCTATTCTTGAAATCTCAAAATTTTGATTTTATGGAATTTGATGTTAATAAAATTTGGGTATTGGTTTTATAGATGTTATATGATCATATAAGTATGTTGCTTTATTGGTTTATGAGTGTCGAGAATCCATTTGGTGAATAAATTTTGAGATTTGGCTTGTGATTCTTAAGAAGTAGTATTGTTCTTGACTCGAATCAGTAGCCGCAGACAAATTCTGTTGGAATTTACAATCGAACACAGTAGCAATTTACCTTGATCTCTGTTCGATTTTTGATTTCTGTTTCATAATCTACTAAGTGTTAGTATATTATTATGACTTAAGCTAGCATATAAGCATGCATAACAGGTATATATTAGTATATTAACCTATTGTGAGCATGTTTAGATTAGCATACATGATTAATGAAGGTGTAGAGTTTAAAATGGATTTAGGACTTTAGAAAGGAACTTGATATGTATGCCATGTTTACATTCTGACTTTGCAAGCATGTTGGTGTGATTTAGAAAGGCATGAATTGTAGGGTTTCGACACAGAAACACACAGAGGAAATAGAAGAATTTAAACCAAATTCGAAACCCTAAACAGGATCCATGCGAAAAACAGTTAATTCAGTGGTTAGAAATTATACCGATTAAGAAAGCGATTAAACGATGCGGTCGAATCTCCAACGCCTTTCGAAGGAACTGCGTCTCTACGGCATCCACACGAACGCTCCACGAATCATCCTACGATCTGTAGAAGAAGGAATCGCGGTACTAGCCACCAAGAATGAGGATTTTTGAAACTGTTTTCTCTAGTCTCTCTCTAAGAGCGGCTAGGGTTTTTGTTTTTTTGATTATATTTTTAACTGTCTGCTATATATCATATATATAGTAGTTAAAAGGTATTAATCAAAACCTAATTTTATAAAATCCGAATTTGTATATATATATATCTTAATTAAGTCTTACTTAATTAATATCCCTATATATAAAGTATCCTATTAATTTAAATTCGTAATTTAAATTCTATCAATCATATTGACATATTTAAATCTTTATAATTTAAATTAATTCCCTTTTAATTACGTTCTTTGTGGGTGACCCTATAGGTTATTATTACGTTGGCAATAATTTTAAAATCATATTATAAAATTATAAGCGTTGGCGGCATCTAGTAATGCATCAACGCTACCCAAGTAATAATAAGATCGATGATTCGATGCAACCTTTTCGTGACCAATGTTTCAATGTAATTTAATCCTTTTAACCTTAATATCCTAGATTAAACTCGAGTCATGGAATGTGTCATACTCTTCATAATTTAATCTGAGTTTTCTTGATCAATGAGTAGACTATATGAAACAAATCACTATTTGAGCATGGCCATGCATTTCATAGTCCTACTCAATCAAGAAGGCCTATGGATATCACCCATAATATATAGGATGGTTAAATTCCATCTAGATCACTCATATTTCTCACACACGATTAATGATGAACCCAATAATCACCTTTATAGTCCACCCTATTAAAGGTGACATTTGATGATATCAAAGTACATAAATTCTCGTGTAGTAATATAAGCGATTTCGGTCGGAGGACCATTACATCATTGTCACTATGAGAATTGCTAATGACACTTCGCATAATGCTCCATATAGAATTCTCATGGTGGAGTGCATCCGAAGACATCGTTCTCTAACATGTACCTATGCATTGACTTAATATCTCATATATTTATGACCAATGAGATTTGGTCATCAGTCAATCCACATACTAGTCTCAATGCATCATGTTGTCCCATCAACAATAATACTCGACTAGGGACATTAAAGAACAATGATACTAATTGTAATTATATAATCTCATGTTCAAGTCACATACTTGAAACTATATAATTTGTATCACTATTCTAAGGAATTTTATTATGTTAATAATTATATTACGTAGTAAATAAAACCATAATAAAATCATATATTTATTCAATCAAATATAATATAAAAATGTTAAGCAATTATATCAAATAATTGGCCTTTAGGGCATAAACTCTAACGATTCTCCCACTTGCACTAGAGCCGATCACTCATGTATCTAATACCCATGGAACTAGTGTGGTAGTCGTCGGTTTCTGCTGCGACAAAGCCTTGGTCGAGTGGATCTGCAACATTATCATCTGTTGGTACTCTTCCTATATGTACATCTCCTCTATCAATGATTTCACGGATGAGATGGTACCGCTTTAAGTATATGCTTGGATCGTTGGTAAGATCTGGGTTCCTTAGCGTGAAATGGCTCCATTATTATCAAGTATAGAAACAACCGGATCAACAATGGTTGGAACAACACCAAGTTCGATGATGAACTTTTTAATCCATATCTGACCTCCTTGCATCGCACTAGAAGCAAACAATATACTCGGCCTCTGTTGTAGAATCACTCTTGTCTCTTGCTTGAACTTTTCCATTCTTGACACCACCATTAAGGCAAAACACAAAAACCTGGTGAGACTTATAGTCATCATTGTCGATCTGGAAACTAACATCTATGTAACCCTTCTCCGCCGGTTCGTCTTCACATCCATATACCAAGAATGAATCCTTAGTCCTTTTCGGTACTTGAGGATATTCTTCGCTCTTTCATCGATGACCTTCACCTAGATTCGATTTGGTATCTCGCTCATCATGCTCAAAGCATACGAGACATCCAGACGAGTACATATCATTGCATACATGATAGATCCAATTCTTTGAAGCATAAGGGATCTTTTTTCATACGCTCCTCATCATCTTGTGATTTAGGACATTGGGCCTTAGAGATCTTTACACCATGAGTCACGGGTAAGTTTCCTCTTTCGCCTCTTGCATGTTGAACCGTTTCAACACTTTATCAATATATGTACTTTGACTTAGTAGAGCATTTTCTCGATCTATCTCTATAGATCCAGATACCTAAAATGTAAGCAAAAGATCGCCCAAATCTTTCATGGAGAAACATTTTCCTAACCATGTTTTTTGACACAGTAAGGAAGGAATTTCATTCCCAATAATTAATATGTCATCAACATATAATACTAGGAATACAATGTGACTCCTACTAACCTTCTTATATACACAAGGTTCATCTTCATTTTTAATAAAGCCAAATTCTTTGTTGCTTCATCAAATCGAAGATTCCAACTCAGAGAGAGGCTTGCTTCAATCCATAAATGGATCGCTGCGACTTACATACCTTTCGGCATCCTTTGGAGTGACAAAACCCTCGGGTTGTGTCATATACACATTCTCGAGGAGATTTCAGATTAAGGAAAGCGGTTTTGACATCCATCCGCCAGATTTTGTAATCATAAAAAGTCTGCAATAGCAAGTAAGATCTCGATGGATTTAACCATTTCCATCAGAGAGAAGGTTTCATCACCTTGAATTTGTTTGAAACCTTTTGCTACCAGATTGGCCTTTATAGGTTTGTACATTACCATCCATATCGGTTTTCTTCTTGAAAACCCACTTGCACCGATTGGTTTTACCCCTTGGTGGATCAACCGAGTCCATACTTGGTTAGTATACATGGAGTCCATCTCAGATTTCATGGCTTCAAGCCATTTCTCGAATCTGGTCCATTCATAGCTTCTTGGTAGGAAGCGAGGCTCATCTTGATCTATGAGCATCACATCGCCGATTTTGAGTCACAAGATATCCATAATATCTCGGGCTCTTGGCGTGTCCTACAGATTCTCTGAATGACTTGTGTAATTTAAGCGAGTTCACTTTCCACAATTTCTTGTGGTTCCCGCTCACGTTCAACTCGAGTTCAATGATATTTTTGGTTCTCGAATTTCTTGAGTTCTACTTTCCTCCAACTGTTTCCTTTAGAGACAAATTCTCTTTCTAGAAAAATACCAGTTCGAGCAACAACCACTTTGTTCTCAGAAGGTTTGTAGAAATAATACCCTTTTGTTTCCTTTGGGTATCCCACAAGATTATATTTGTCAGATTTGGGTCCGAGCTTGTCAGAATCCAGACGTTTTACGAACGCCTCGCAACCCCAAATCTTCATGAACGACATACTAGGACATTTCCCAGTCCACATCTCAAATGGTGTCTTCTGAACCGTCTTTGTAGGAACACGGTTAAGTGTGAATGCAGCTGTCTCTAGGGCATGACCCCAGAAGCTTATTGGAAGATCTGCATGACTCATCATTGATCGTACCATGTCCAACAAGGTTCGATTCCTCCTCTCAGATACACCATTCCATTGTGGTGTTCCAGGTGGAGTGAGGTGTGATATAATACCACACTCCTTTAGAAGGTCATCAAAGTATTGGCTTAAGTATTCACTTCCTCGATCGGATCGAAGGGATTTTATGCTTTTTCCAAATTGGTTTTGAACTTCATTCTTGAATTCCTTGAACTTTTCAAAGGATTCGGATTTGTGTCTCATAAATACACATATCCATATCTACTAAAAAGTCATCGATAAATGTAATGAAGTAATAAAACCTACCTCTTGCTAATGAACTCATGGGTCCACATACATCACTATGTATAAGTCCCGATACATATGCTTAGATTCAACATGTCCGATTGAAAGGGCTTTAGTCATCTTGCCTAATAAACAAGACTCGCATTTTCATATGATTCAAAATCAAATGAATCCAAGAACCTATCTTTATGGAGTTTGGATATCGTTTCTCATTTATATGGCCTAAACGACTGATGCAAAGATATGTCTGATTTGAATCATTTGATTTAAATCGTTTTGTATTTATGTTATAGATAGGCATTTCTAAATCAAGAATATAGAGACCGTTAAACAATTGTGCAACACCATAACAAATATCATTTAAGTAAAACAAACAACGATTGTTCTTTATTATAAATGAAAAACCTTTCTTGTCCAAACAAGAAACAGAAATAATGTTTTTGTTTATAGCAGACACAAAATAACAATCTTCTAATTCTAAAACTAGCCCAGTGGGCAAAGATAAATGATAAGTTCCTACGGCTAGTGCAGGAACTTTTGCTCCATTCCCAACTCGTAGGTCAACCTCTCCTTTCGCCAAAGTCCTACTCCTTCGGAGTCCCTGCACATTAACACAAATGTGAGAACCACATCCAGTATCCAATACCCATGATGTAGAAGTAGACAAGTTGACTTCTATAACATATATACCTGAATCAGAAGTCGTACTTCCTTTCCTTTTCTTTACTTCTTCCAAATAAGCATGATGACTCCTCTTCCGGTGTTCGGGTTTTCCATGAGAAGTGACATTCACCTTCTTTAGCCACCCCACCTTTAGGTTTTAAAGCTGTTTGGTTTTGGAATTGGGTTTGGCAAAAGATTTAGATCCTATCTTCTTCTTGCTTTCCAATTTCCCTTAGCATTCCCTTTTGCACCATCATTATGGGAGCGGGTCCGCCTTTTTCATGTTGTTCTCGGCGGTTCTTAACATGCTCAACAACTTAGTAAGGGGTTTCTCAATTTCATTCATAAGATAGTTCATAACAAATTGAGAGTAGTTCTTTGTTCAAAGATTGTAAAAACAAGATCAGTTTGGGCTTAGGAGTGATTGGAAAACCCAACCTATCAAGGTACTCAATATACCCAATCATTTTCAAGCACATGTGGACCAACTGGATCACGTTCACCCATTTTGCGTTGATACAACACCTTGCTTGTATCATACTCTCTCACATCGAGCATGCCCCTTGAACAATTTCTTGAGATGCTCGATCATCTCATAAGCATCCATCAACTCATGTTGCTTACAAGCTCGGCTTTCATGGTTGCTAGCATAACACAACTCACGTCCAGAGCATCATCTTGATGCTTCTTGTAACATTATGCTCCATGACGTGGTACAATGATATTTGGTCTTTGCAGGAATGGGCCCATCAGGACATATAGCTTACGCTCTTGTTTGAGGACAATCCTCAAGTTCCTATGCTAGTCAAGAAAATTAATTCCATTCAGCTTGTCTTTTTCAAGGACTGGTCGTAATGAAAGACTGTTTGTGTTGTTGTTGTTTGCCATTGATATCTACAATTTATAAGTGAAAAAATAATAAGTCAAATTGTAGAGTTGATATTATGTAATTGATAATAGTACATTTAAAATATACCTCCCACTATTTTATTCAAATTAATAGCCCTCACCATTAATTCGGAAAGCATTTTCTATTAAATCTTTCTAGTGAGCCACGATCCATATTTCATTATGCCTTAAGTTAGCTTTGGCTATTCTCTCAAAACATAATTATTTAGGTAGACAACCCCTTGTCAATTATATCATATATAACTCCTGGATAGATTGGTAAACAACATTTGTTTCTAGTCCATCTAATGGTACCAACCAAACTCTATGCCTCTAAGTCCACAATCCTATTGAGATAACTTTGTAAGACCCCGAAATTTTTTTAAATAAAAAGGAATTTCCTTTATTTATTATTTTGAAATAGTAAGGGTGGATTTAATTAATGTGGTTAGTTATGGGTAAAATGCGCAAATATTTTAAATAAGCAAGTGGTGATATAATATTCATTATTGTCGAGAATATTCGTTTGGTCGTTGAATATTAGAATTTGTCGGGGAATATTAAATGCACGACGGGCATGACCTTAATATGTGGGCCCCATAACGAAAAAGCGATTGGAGGAAAAAACGACAAGAATAAGTTGTTTATAAATAACGGCACAATTATTCTGATTTATCTTTGTTGGAATACCGGTGGTTAAAACACGATGTCTGGCGTTGTTAAACCACGATTAGCACACGATATTGCATCAATTATTAATTCTTACGTAAGAAGGCATTCCTCAATAATTGTTACAGTAATCACTGTTCAGTATTTTATTTTATTGATTCAATAATTGCTGCATTGATATTTTATATTACTATTGTTTCAATAATTGTCATTACACGATTATTTTCATTATCGAAGCAATAATTCATATTATCCGAATAATATTATTAGATAATTATTATTGGCAATGTCTAGAAAGTTACATCTTAGGAGAGGTTTGGTCACCTAATTGGCGCCAATAAGGAGAAATTCTTATTGGAAAGCCCCTTTTTTCACGAAGGAGCGGCACGGTTGCCGATATTGTGATTCTGTAATATTATTTGTGAATAATTAATTATTGATTTATATATGATGAGAAAATATTGATTTTATGTGGATATAGATGGAGAAAATTTTTAATGTGACAATTGTTGAAAATTGATATTTTATCTTTTTACGATAAAATAATTCATTTAAAATATATTATTATATTTTAATAATATAATAATGGTGATATTTTTATAATGAATGGAAGATATATGAGTTTATGAGGAGAAAGAGTATTTTTGTTGCAATAAATATTAAAAGCATGTTTTGTGTGTCGGTGAGACCCATTTCTTATTTGAAATTTGATTATAGCTTGTAAAATCGCCCGTTTGTGGATTTCGGTCAATTTCTGTTTGGAATTTGGAAAAACTTTCTTCTGTAAAGTTGTAGATAATGGAATTTTCTATAAAAAGACGCAAGATTCAAATTTTCTAGCAAAAGGGCTATTTATTGTGAATTATTGAAGTTCCGAAGCTCCAAAATAATTGATTTTTGGAAGTTTTAATTATGTTTTTTAAGAAAAACGTTTTTCAAATGTTGGTGGCCATCTTTAACATGTGCTTGGTGGCTGAAATCAGATTTCAAAGTGGGCGTAGGAATGTGTTTTGTAAATATTAATATTATATTAAATTTTCTGCTTTGGTGTTCTAACCATTTTCCTATAAATAAGGTGCTTAGGTTAGAATTGAAAATCACACTAGAAATTGAAGTTTTCTCTCTCTATATTATCGAGCGTATTCTTGTGAGTATTTTGAGTATACTTTGAGTATTGCTATCGGTGAAAGTTCAAGTCATAGCCTATATTCATTGTTTCAACTAGAAATCTTGATCTTTCGAGGTAAGGGATATTATTTTTTAAAAATGATATTATTTCTTCAATATCATTATGCCAAAATATTGGTTGAAACTTTTTATCAAATTTGGAACTTTTTTCATGTCGAGTTACTATTCATGAGTTCTTATTCATCGATTTTTATTCACGAGTTACTATTCATGAGTCTTATTCACGGTTAGCGAAGATGTTTTTTTTGTGAAATTTCTATCTTTTGGTGTCGAGATTCTTTATTCACGATATCGGCATTATTCACGTATACGACACTATTCGAATCGACTTTATTCATCGAAAAATAAAATTTCTTCTTTTCGTCCAAAATATCTATTCGGATACTAGCTTTGATTGTATCCATGTTTTGATCATTCTTGAATTTTACACCACTATGATTATTTTGAGGTATTTTTGGATATGGATAAACACAAAGTACGAATCCTTAATCCTTAATCCTTGTCATTTTGTTTCCTTCGGATTTGTTTATTTAAAAATATTTTCATCATCCTCGGTCTTAAATGATGATATTATTGAATATCTTTGGCACTGTAGTGCAAAAAGATGAATGATTTATGATGAATATCTTTGGCTTGTAGTGCAAAGATGAATGATTTCTGATGAATATCTTTGGCCCATAGTGCAAAGATGAACAGGTGTTTAGATGAACATGACCAACTGATGAATATCTTTGGCCTGTAGTGCAAAGATGAATATTTGATTCGAGTATATATATTGATTGATGTTACAGGGGATAAAAATAGACGATGAACTTTAAAATTCATACATAGAAGATAGTAGTTTGCATTCTCTACTTAACTCTTGTAATGAATTGTTATTTCAGATTCTTGAATATTGATTTAAAACTTGTTGTCTATTGTATTCTATTAGATTTTTCCTCGTTGAAGACTAACGATAATTTTGTTGTATATTATCTTAGTCATAATATTCTTTACTGGGCTAGTTGAGCTCACCCTTTTCCTTGTTGTTCCATTTTTTTTTCAGGAGGCGAGAATGTAGTGAGTACTAATCGGGGTATTGAATGAAGGTTCTAGAGAGAGTTGTTTAGTAGTCCTCACCATTTTTGTAAAATAATGTATCAATAATTATGATGGGGATTTATTTGCGTGTGGATATTGTCTAGATGGTAATATCTCGTATTTAAACTCACGTAGTTGTTTATATGTTGTAATAATAAAGTTGTAGTTATTTACGTACCATGTATTTTGATAGTTTCGAGAATGGGTTGGATGGAATGGACCTATTTGGGGCGTCCACAACTTATTAAGTCAGCCCAATGATTTTAACAGTTTGGATATCACAATTATCCTATCGCATCTTACCTAGATAAATAGGGCACTTTTCTTTGGCAAACCTACATCTATTGATCAGGGTCTTGATGAGTGTTATTCATTGGAAGACATCTGATTTAGACTTAATAATTTAATGAGGGATTTTATTAAAAAAAATAGATCTCACCAATTTTAATCTTATTAAACATGCACATTATTAATCATATCATATCGCATACAAGCATAAATAAAGTGCAAAATTAAATGTGTCACAGTTATGGCCCAATCCACTGTCAATCTTTTCAAGCTAATGAAAGATTGAAGGTCAATCTAAGGTGGTAAAAGATCTTAAAAATAAATAGCTTCCTTGGATCTTCCTTAAGCATGTGCCTCCTCTCCATTATCATCTTTCCATTGTGTTCTCCATCTTAACATCTTCATCAATTACAGATTATTACATGACATAAAGAAACCTCGAGTTACATTCGAGGGGATTTAGATGAGAAGAGAATATTACATTAGAATTTATAGAAAGGCACGACATGCAAGCCGTATTTCAAAACCAAAAAACCACTAACCTATGGGTCAAAAGGCCATAACTGTGCACCATGCATATCACACTAAGCACATAACAATTTATATATAATTAAAGAAAACTATATATAACATATTGGGGTCACGACCATCAAAGGCCACGATGGGGGTCCAAGGGGGTCTCCCCACGGGGTGGTCCGTGTGCCGATCGGTGGCTGGTGGTCTCATTGGACCGGTCAATGAATGGCCTCGCAGGCGGCGAAAAAAAAAAAAATTTCGAACTACATTATGTATTGCAGAATTTTTCCATACAATTCAAAGCAGTTTTTAATCATACATTTTAATCCACCAAAACACCCATAATAACAAATCATATATATCCAGTTCGATTTAATCATATTAAAAGCGAATAACAAGACACCTGTAATTTATCATATATTTCAATTTTGATTAATCATATTAAAACGATTCTTCATGCTTCTAATCCGATTAGAATAGTTATATTGTTATTCCACCGATTAAAGATACGATTAACAGTATCATCATATATATTACCAGAATACACATACAACGGAATATCATATATTCAATTTTATATCGGTAAACATGCATCATCATATATCATATATATCGAATACAATTAAAACACGTAATCTGAATTAATCTTTTTGCAAGTAGCTCTGATACCACTGTAGGGTTTCGACATAGAAACGCACAGCGGAAATAGAAGAATTTAAACCAAATTCGAAACCCTAAACAGGATCCATGCGAAAAAATGTTAATTCAGTGGTTAGAAATTATTCCAATTAAGAAAGCGATTAAACGATGCGGTCGAATCTCCAACGCCTTTCGAACGAATTGCATCTCTACGGTATCCACACGAACGCTCCACGAATCTTCCTACGATCTGCAGAAGAAGGAATCGCGGTACTAGCCACCAAGGATGAGGATTTTTGAAACTGTTTTCTCTAGTCTCTCTCTAAGAGCGGCTAGGGTTTTTGTTTTTTTGATTATATTTTTAACTAGCTGCTATATATCATATATATAGTAGTTAAAAGGTATTAATCAAAACCTAATTTCATAAAATCCGAATTTATATATATATATATATATATATCTCTTAATTAAGTCTTACTTAATTAATATACATATATACAAATTATCCTTTTAATTTAAATTTGTGATTTAAATACTATTAATCATATTAATATATTTAAATCCTTAAAATTTAAACTAATTCCCTTTTAAATTACGTTCTATGTGTGTGACCCTATAGGTTATTATTACGTTGGCAATAATTTTAAAATCATATTATAAAATTATAAACAGTGAGCGGCATCTAGTAATGCATCACTGCTACCCAAGTAATAATAAGATCGATGATTCGATGCAACCTTTTTCGTGACCAATGTTTCAATGTAATTTAATCCTTTTAATCTTAATTTCCTAGATTAAACTCGAGTCATGGAATGTGTCATACTCTTCATAATTTAATCTGAGTTTTCTTTATCAATGAGTAGACTATATGAACCAAATCACTATTTGAGCATGGCCATGCATTTCATAGTCCTACTCAATCAAGAGGCCTATGGATATCACCCATAATATATAGGATGGTTAAATTCCATCTAGATCACTCATATTTCTCACACGATTCATGACTAACCCAATAATCACCTTTATAGTCCACCCTATTAAAGGTGACATTTGATGATATCAAAGTACATAAATTACATCATTGTCACTATGAGAATTGCTAATGACACTTCGCATAATGCTCCATATAGAATTATCATGGTGGGTCTGTCCAGTACATCGTTCTCTAACATGTACCTATGCATTGACTTAATATCTCATATATTTATGACCAATGAGATTTGGTCATCAGTCAATCCACATACTAGTCTCAATGCATCATTGTTGTCCCATCAACAATGATACTCGACTAGGGACATTAAAGAACAATGATACTAATTGTAATTATATAATCTCATGTTCAAGTCACATACTTGAAACTATATAATTTGTATCACTATTCTAAGGAATTTTATTATGTTAACAATTATATTACGCAGTAAATAAAACCATAATAAAATCATATATTTATTCAATCAAATATAATATCAAAACGTTAAGCAATTATATCAAATAATTGGCCTCTAGGGCAAAAACTCTAACATGAATAACCCATTAACTTGTGTTCATATGGTTCATAGTTCTTTGCTCATGACCACTTTACTTAGGATTTGTATTAAAGAAGTTTTTAACTAAGTATATTGAGCTATTATGCATGACTACTACATACTCTATATTTTGATTTTGTGAGCATGATAACATGACTTAACTACATATGATTAGAGCCTTAAAGTTATCTTGTATGTGTTAAATTGCATTGTTCAAGTTTAAAATAGTTTTAAAAGCAAACTTGAACATATTTTCTAAATATAGTTGCATCACATGAATGTTTAGATTCTAGAGGATTAAGAGGTCATGTTACGTCGATAATATCCCTATACATGATCCTTATGTATTGAACATGTTGAACCTACTAGTAAGGTTACTAATGAAAATATGAACTTTGAACGAGAATGTGAGCCTAATATGTTGGAAGATAGAATCTTACTTTTATGAGCATGTTTAATGATACTTTTAGTGTTGTTAAAGTATCATACCTATATGCCTATGATGTTAAAAGTGTGAAATCAAGTTAGAACTAAATAAAGCATGTTTTCAAAATAATAACTAGAATATTTTCACATATGCATTATGAATACACACAAGCATGCCTAATATGAGTTTTATAACTATCATGTATGTTTAGAAAGCAACCATGCTAGACTTTGTGGTTTCACGACCTTGAATGGCCTTACATTATTGAAATGATCAAACTTAGAACCATGTTATGTAAGAATAAACCTAGATTGACTTGAGAAGCATGAAAAGACCTTAACATGACAAAATATATTGTGTATGAATGTTTTGATCAAGACGGACAGAAACCACAAGGCAACAATCGAGTCTTGATTTGCAGAGGATCATGAATCACACGGCCCTAAGTTTAGCCATAAGCATGCAATGCATGCCATCTGGAATCCCAAATGATGAGTTCTGATTTTTGACAGTTAACTTGTATGATGTCTTTACTACTAAGAATGGTTTAAAATTCTACTAATGCATGTGTATAGGTGAGGACTAAGTAATAAGATAATGTTTTCTTAGATAATGAAAGCTCATGGGTGAAAATACCTTAAATTTGAGCATTCTTAATTTGCTTATGAAATAACTAGATAATTGATTTCGTGATAAACCTATGAGCTGATTTTGTACTATATGTGCATACGTGAATCATGTCGAGCTTGATTAACAAATGTGTTAGCTAATGGACATCTTATACTTATAATACGTTATAAATAGGATTCGAAAGTGTTGATTTATTAACGTGGATAAACTACGCTTAAGGCAAGTTCCTCTAACCTTATTCAAGTCTTTATTGAGCAAGTATCCTAAACTCTTGTTTTACTTTATTCAACGGATATCGTAAGTAAATATCTTTACCTTTGCATTTTCTTTATGCAATGGACATGAGTAAGGAAGTTTCAGAATTATATTATTATTGTACTAGAATATTTACCCTATTGTTATATATGTTATATCCGATCATTGATTATCAACATGGTACTATATTGTAATTCTGACATATATATTCTGTTCGTTATTTTCTAAACCTAGTTATACAAGTGTCCCCACTTGGATAACCATTGTATTTAATCACATGTTGATATATATATATATATATATATATATATATATATATATATATATATATATATATACCTATGTATACCAAAGATGTACACGATAATAAAGAGTCGTCTAAACTATTTGACCCGTACTAGATGATTTAGAAATATCGTTGGATATGATAAAACCTTTTTGTATCCAACCAAATTGTTTTGATTTGGATTCTAGACTAAGTATGAACATCCCGATCAAGGAAAACTTTTATGCTACTTCAAGGTGAGAGAGAGTGAACGATAATATCGTTCTTGCATGTAGTATTGATCAATACAAGGCATAACGGGCCGATCACCCCGTGCGTTCGTAAGTTATGATGATTTCATGGATGAAGTTCGCTAAACCTTAGCTTAAAATGAAAACAATGTTCATAGTATGTCACCTTAACCCTATTTATAGTCAAGACGTAGTTTCAAAAATTTGAGAGAGAGTTGTTATGTTATTATTATCTGGTTGATTACTTCAAAACTTTTGATTTGTTGTAGAAGGGTAGTACAAATGAAACATTTAAATCCTTTCAGCTAATATTTATAATTGTTATTACTTGTTGGCACTCAAATGCTCATCCTTGCTTAAATTAAATGTTTTTCGCTAAGTATGACCAACCGTGAGGGCTCTACCAGAACAAAGGAAAGGAAAGTCGAGAATAAGTTTGTGTTATCTTATGTAATAGCTAGACTTAAATAAGATGATGTTATTTATTATCTATCATGTAATGAAATGTTTTAAGGTCACAGAATCGGGATTTAGAAAACTCTGATATGCAAATTAAGTTTGATATTTATGACATTATTATTATTATTCCGCTCAAAGAAATAGTATCGTGAAGCACTGAATTCGGGTTTCAAGTACTTGAATTTGGGGGCATCACAGGTTAATATAAGAGCTTTAGGGTTAGAAACCGTAGGTGGGAGTAGATCTTAGGCTATAACCTTAGAGTAGAGGAAAACGTTGAAGGTACAAATAACTCATATAGAGTTTAAAAAGAGATGAATTGAATAAATTCATCGTTAAACAAAATAAAAGATAACTTATATAAAACTTTTACTTGCTGTGTGTATATATTAAATGCTAATCAGGATAATTTATGTGTAGATATCAGGAGGAAAAGGATTAGGATACCCTATGATCGTAAAGAAGGAGCCAATATCAAAGCCAAGAGCTGAACTAGAGGCTCACGTTGAAGATAATCTTGATGAGGTGATCATTTTAGAGAATATAGTATCGGACCCAGAAATGGTGGAACTGACAGATAGTGATTCGGACACCAAAGTTGGAGCTGATCAAGCATCAACCAAAGTGCAGAATCTGAAGAACAAGGTTTCTTCTTTGGAAAAGTTGTGGGAAATAGAAAAGCTACTAAATAGCCAATTACGAAAGGCATTAATCGAAACGATGGAAGAACAAGATAAACTTAAGATCCAGATTAATCAGATGGGAGCTAAGAGCAACATATCGTGTTCAACTCCAAGCAAGAAAGGGAAAAGAAAGATAGAAGACCACGTCTTAGGAAAATTCGATAAGAAGAAAGGGAAAAAGATATGTTACATTTGCGGTTATGAGGGACATACCACTCTGTATTGTCTCGACAATAAACCAGGTGCATTTTTTAATTGTGGAATGGAAGGTCATTAGGCGAAGGGTTGTCCAAAATCAGGAAAGAGGTGTAGGAAATAGGTAGAATTAGTATTTAATTATGTATGTTTGGTACTGTACGTGTGTATTATAATAATCCCAACCTTGCTATAAGTTGTAGTAGCGATTCCTGACTTTTGTGGTCACAAAGGGATATCAGATGTTTAAAACAAGTATGTGTTATGCTATATATTATGAAATAGTTGATTGAATACGAATCTATGGTTGATTAATGAAATAAGTTTGAAATATTAAACTTATACGATAAGGTTTAGAATGTAAGTTAATAAAATATAGATTTTGTTTTATTTAACCAAAAAATGCCGCCAAGACGTCAAACTCAAAACCAACGGGCAGAAGAATCTGTCAACAATGCTGGAGGACAACAACCAGACCTGATGAAGAATTTCGCGAACATGGTAGCTCAAGCCATGCAGAATGGAATGCCGGCCTCGGGAAATCAACCAGACAATCGGTTTGCGAACTTCAAGGATTTTAAGGCCGTAGGACCGCCCGAATTTAGAGGTACCACCGACCCGATAAAAGCCCAAACTTGGGTTAAGGAAATAGAAAAAGCATTTGTAGTCACTAGGGTAGATGAGGGGCAAAAGACAGCTTTTGCCACCTATATGATGAAAGGAGAGGCGAATTTCTGGTGGGAGGCAAATCAAGTTAGGGCAGGAGAAGGAGTGATAGCATGGACTAGGTTTAAGACGCTATTCTTTGAGAACTATTTCTCGTCCAGTGTGCTGGCTAGGATGGAGGTGAAGTTTTTGGAATTGAAGCAGGAGAACTTGACAGTTGCGGAGTATACCGCAAAGTTCAATGAGTTAGCTAGGTTCGCTCCACACCAAGTGGACACGGAGGCTAGAAAGGCAAGGAGGTTTGAGCTAGGCCTAAAACCCTGGCTCTACAATAAGGTGGCGGTGTTGCAGATCAATATGTTTACTGCACTCTTAGAAACGGCTATCATAGCGGAAGGGGGAAGTGAGGCCATGAGTCTCTACAATAAGGAGAGAAAGAATAAGGGTGAGGGAGCTGGGAAGGAAGAAGTAGGTAGTGGAAGTAGGGGTGAGAAAAGGAAGTGGAGCAATGTTGGGAGTGTCGAAGTCAAGCAGGAAGGTGTGAAAAAGCAGACTGTGCAGTATAAGAATTATGGGAAGAGTCATTTAGGTGAGTGTCTTAAGGGGAAGTTTGTGTGCTATAACTGTGGGCAGGAGGGACATATCTCTCCTAACTGCCCCAATCCTAGGATGAGCAATGGGTGTTTTATGTGTGGATCCACAGATCATAAGGTAAAGGACTGTCCAAAAAGGAGAATGCGGGAAGAGGCAGTGGAACAATGGCGATAACGGGAACAACTTCAACGAAATCAACCGCAAGAGTCTTCAACATGATGGTTCAGGATACCGTAGCAGCCGGGGATGGAACTTCAGGTATTATTTGTGACAACCCGAAAATTCGGATCGTCCAGAATTTAGGGTTAAAGAATTAATTATTAATAAAAGGAATTTTTATTAATATTATTATGTGCTATGTGTTTATTAATCGTTCTATAACCTAGGATGATTATAAATCGGGAGTATTCTGGCTACGAGCTAGTTTGAGCGAATAAGAATTTTGAAGACGAAAACGAAAGTTTTTCGGGAACAAAATATTTTCGGGAAAAAAGACGAAATAGACACTATTCATCCGCTTTTCGCTTCGGAGATTTATTTTGAAATTCGAGAAGTTATATATTACATTTAATTTTGAGTTGTGATGGAATATTCAATAATATTTCGCTTATGGCAAAAACGAAGTTTTCGCTACTGACTCAAAAAAACCTAAGGGTTAGAAAAAGTGAGTTCCGAGAATTTTATGATCACGTATAATAATTAGGGTTATTATGCGTGAGAGATATGAGTATGATATGAATTATTATATGAGTATAGTACGAAGATTATTACGACATACAATACAAATATCGTACGAACAATATATGAATAGATTACGAGAATATGAGAATACGATAATAGAATGCGTAAAATACGATTAGTCTTAATGGACTTTGAGTTCATGGACTTTGTAAGATCCAATTGGACTTGGATTATGTCAAGCCCAATGCTTTGTGAAATCAAGCCAAGTTAGGGCCAATAAGAATTAGGGTTAAGGCCCAAACCAAGAAAAGAAACCGCAGATCGAACCGATGGGTAAACGGATGGGTAATAACCAATGGGCAACCCATGGGTTGACCCATGAGCTTGTGGGGAGGCTACTTGGCCACCAAGTAAGGGTGGTGGCCAAGTAAACTTGGTGGCTAAGTTGTGGGAGGAGGTGGGAATAGTAAGGAGGTGGGGGCGAAATGACTAAAATGCCCTTAGCTTTGAAAATCTATAAATAGTAAGCTTATTTCATTATTTTGGATTTTGAAAATCCCACACTTGAGAGAGAGAGAGAGAGAGAAGTCGGATGGGAGGGAGAAGGAAGAGCATGAGCATGAATGATCTGGATCGAAAGTGATCGTAGTATGTAATAGAAAAGCTTGCAAATCGCCGGCTTAGTATAACTAAGAGGATTAAAGAAGAAACAGAATCCTAACCTAATCTCTTTAAAATTTTCTTTAAGTTTTTATGTTTAAAAACATAACTTAATGAAGATAAGAGGTAGATAAGGTTAGAGATGATTTCATATGGTTGAAATCATAAAATAATGAAGAAATAAGAATTAAAAATTTAGTTTATAAATTTGTTAAGGAAGTATAAGATTTATAATGAATTAGAGCGATCCGAATGGATTATATGAATAAGTAGGTGAAATAAGTAAGGAATAATGTTCTATACCATTAAATTCTAATAAAAAGTTGAATCGTAATCCAAAATATCGATTAAAACGAAGAACGAACGAAGAACACGCGAAGAACACGAAGAACGTTGTTGATGGACAAATTTAAAACCATCGTAGTTTAATTGTTGTTGATGGACAAGTTTAAAACCATCGCGTATAAGTTAGTTGCATAGTGCTTGGTTAGGAATAGTAGAAACGTTCATGAAGAACGGATTAAAACTTAGCTATAACGAAGTTATGGCGAAATTTTCGTAAAAGACGAACGCGAATTAGAAAGTTAGTAAATGAACTTGAACGTGTAGGGTTTCATAAGAAAGTAAGATAACGTAGAAAACGTGAGTCGTGGACTCAAGAACGAGCGAGTTCCGAGTTGGGATGACCGAATTACGGACGAACGAACGAAGAGAGTTAAAAACGTAAAATGAACAAAAGGTGAAAATCAAGCCAATCGAATGACACGTTAACAGATTTATATTGAATTTCTGCTCAATGGGTATTCAAGTACATAAGATAAGAAAGAGAATGGCCTTAGAACGACCTCGTTCTGAGTTATAACGAAGAAGTTATGAGATCGCGAAGTAAGCATCTCAAATTAGATTTAACACTTAGAGAAATTTTCTAGGTTAGGTTCAGTCATGGGCCGCCACCATTTTTGTAGAGTGGCGCGCAGGGCTGCATCGGGGTCATTTCTGCTAACTCGCGCTTACGGCGAGATAGAGAAGAAGAAGCGCCAGAGATGAGCTTTAAAAAAAGCCGAGCTCTTGGGGAAAATGGGGGGGATGATAAGGAAGATAAAGAATATAATATTCAACTAATGTAACACTTAATCAAGTGATGTAAACCTTTATTAAAGGTTGAACATATAGATTAAACAAGATTAAATGACAAAGAATTTAATCACGGATTACGTGAATCGATGTCCCGGGACCGTAGTCGCAATGAACGAACGTGAGGGATTTCTATGATTGTGACTCCTTAGACATTGAGTGACGAGGGTAATGAATAACATTTCGATGTTATGACATGATAATGAGAGATAAGTGTGTAGCGTATAGACGTTGTGAACGCAACGTTGTTGCAATGGACGAGCCGTCTTAGCATACAACGATCAGTATGGCTTCGACACTAAGAACGAGTAATGAACATGGGGTTCATGTAAAGGATAACGGAAGTATTAATAGGATATGATTTATCAAGAAAGCCTTAATGAACCGTAATAGATTAATGAAAGCCGAAGGTGAGTCAGATAAGAATGCTAATCATCCAAGATGATGAACGTATGAGTAAGACATCTCCGTATGTCATAAAGCCGTAATCTGGTAAAGGAAGTTAGTCGCGTAAACTTATATTGTAAGAACACGAACCCTAAGAAGTAAAGCTAAATAAACCAATGCATAAGTTCAATATATGACTAATTGGTGTTTATGTTTTCTCCTTATGTGTTATATAGGAATTGAAATGAACAGTTCGGCGTATGCTGTAGCTGGGCGTAAGGCAAGTTTCCTAACTTCATTCATATTACATGAATGCTAGTTTCTTAAACTTCTCAGATGTTGTACTTGAGAAGTCTTGTCTATGTGCATATGTGCGATGTATGTACAAAGTGGTAGAATATATGAGGCCTTGAGCCACAATTTGAACACTTCAGTGTTTCTATGATATACATTGTTTTGTGATTGAGCTGTTCAATACAAGTATGTTCTATTTATACATGAATCATTATTGTTAAGTCTGTGCTAATGATTCTAGCCAGACATGATGTGTATGAAAAAGGTAGAGGAATGAAAGTATTTCAAAGTGAAAATGACTGATGTTTTAAGATGATAAGAATCGAGACTATTCCTATTATTCAAGCTGCTTCATAACCTTTGTTCGGTTATAGAAGTTCTAAAGAACTGTTTTAATTTTGAAGTTGTTTGTTCAACTGTTATGACTTGCTGGGCAATTGAATGCTCACACTTGCTTTAAATGAAAAACAATTTTCAGTGATCAAGGTTAGAAGAACTTAAGGATCCCGTAAAGATCAAGTCGATGACGGTCTGGATGAATTGTCATTCGTGAGTGTGAAGGTAGCGAGAAGATCAAGTGAAGACTTGTAATATAGAAAGATGAAATTGAACTATAGAATAGTTTAATGAACTATTATGTATCCTTGGTGGCGGATAAAAGTCACTCTTGTAAGATGAAATGAATAATGTATTTATTATTATTTGTAATGAAAAAGGTTATAAGGTTTCCAGAACCTGGGATTTGAGAGTGTATGTTGTTATATTTCGGTATATAATGATGTATGTTGGATGAAGGATGTACTCGTGACGTACGGAATCCGGGTGTGAAGATAGACCAGATTTTAGGGCGTTACAAGTTGGTATCAGAGCTAATAGGTTATAAACCTTAGGTAGGAGTACCTAAGACTATAATCGTAGAGAGAAGGATAAGAAGATCACCACGTGATAAAAGTGACTCATAGTATCAGATGGGTTGTTAAACGATGAATGATTTATAGCTATGGCTATGAATGAAAGGTACTATGAAGTAGTACGGGAAGAAGAACTTAGATTGAGTTATGAAGGATAGTATATGAATTAAAGACAATTCGTATTAAGTAGAGAGAGATTAGAAGTTGTAAAATTTCAATTGAGGACTATATATCGAATTGAAAGTTGTATGATTCCTTGTATGGGTGGGAAATTGTACGTGGTTTTAGAACCACTTGGCTTCTTATGCGATATAGTTGTTAAGTTGAACAATTCTTTGTATGGGTATGAGAATTGTTCTTGGTGTAACAACCGCTTAGCTTCTTATCTGGCCAAGAGTCGAAGTCGACCAATTTTCTCAGATATAAGGTGGAATTGTGTTTGGTTCTACAATCACTTAGCTTCTGGTAGTGATAATCATTGGGATTGGTCGCGCTATCAGGATGTATATGATGAGGAGGTGAATCTTTTCTCATATATATACTTGATAGGTAGAGAACGATAAGGTAGGTGCGAGTTCTTGAAACTCATACTTATGGTAAGTTCGTGACTCATAATAATATGGTATGTTTTCGAACGTCTTAGCGAATGGACGCCTATGGTCTGTCTGGATGTTCTTAAACTCATATTATTGTGGAAAGTTCCTGAACTCATAATGTGTGGTAAGTTGATGGACTGTACTAAGGTATAGGAATGTTTAGACTGAAAATACGTTGTTTTCAATAGGCTTAGTATTAAAAGTGCTAGAGAAGATTAAGTATTGTCGTAGTAAGGCAATGAAGTAAGGTGAAGAATAAGATATTCCAAGTCATCTAGATATGCTAAGATTTCGAAGTTTATTGAACTCGTGCTGATATGTACATTTTGAAAAAAAAATAATTGGTTCAACTTTTGGAATCAATAGAATTTTTAAAAGAGCTATTCTTGGTATGTCTATGCTAATTGCTTCGGCTAGACAGAAATTGATTTAAAATATTCAAAATGAATTTAATATCATCTGTGCATTCGATGCAAGGATGGTATAACGATGGAGTTGTTAATACCATTGAACCTGGTGTTGGATGTGATCTTAGGATCAACAACCCGTTATGGTATGATGTATAATGACGAAGTCACAAACAGACGAAGTCCTCAACGATCGTGAAAAGTACTGTATCATGACGCCATAAACCGCGTTTTGATGTATTGCGAAAAGAATTTAAAGAAGTAGTCGATGTCAATTGAGTTGACTAGATTTAATGTTTCAGTTGATATCCAATTTATTGGTATGGTCTAAGCTACTTGATTCAAGGCTAGACAAATGGTATGTCATCGATCTTTTTGAGAACTTGTGCCAAACCAAATTGTTTTGGTGCGGAATCTAATGATTTAGTCTCGAGGAAAACATGGAAGAGGTAGTTACTTTTTTGTGATTGTAAACCCAATCGCTAAAGAAGGGCTTACAATGAAATGTCGTTTAACCTAGTAAGAGTTCATGGTCGATTTGACCCCTCAACAAAAGTATGAAAAGTTTTAAGAGGAAATTTTATATTCCTCGTTATTCCTTCTCCTTCATGATTCTTGATATGTTATGGGGGTTAGAAATGAGGGAAAGATAAGAACTCCATTGAAGAGAAGTTGAGAAGAAAGGTAGGCTAAAATTTCGAGGACGAAATTCTGTGAAGAAGGGGTGAATGTGATGACCTGGGTAAGGGGTGGTTTTAAGAAATTCCGAGGACGAAATTTTTAAAAGGAGGGAAGAATGTGACAACCCAAAAATTCGGATCGTCCAGAATTTAGGGTTAAAGAATTAATTATTAATAAAAAGAATTTTTATTAATATTATTATGTGCTATGTGTTTATTAATCGTTTCTATAACCTAGGATGATTATAAATCGGGAGTATTTCGCTATGAGCTAGTTTGAAGCGAATAAGAATTTTCAAGAACGAAAACAAAAGTTTTCCTAGAACAAAATATTTTTGGGAAAAAGACTTAAATAGGCACTATTCATCCGCTTTCGCTTTGAGATTTATTTTGAAATTCGGAGAAGTTATAGATTACGTTTAATTTTGAGACGTGATGGAATATTCAATAATATTTCGCTTATGGCAAAAACAAAGTTTTCGCTTCACGGACTCAAAAACCTAAGGGTTAGAAAAAGTGAGTTCCGAGAATTTTATGATCACGATAATAATTAGGGTTATTATGCGTGAGAGATATGAGTATGATATGAATTATTATACGAGGTATAGTACGTAAGATTATTACGATATATAATACTAATATCGCATTTAACAATATACTTAATAGATTACGAGAATACGAGAATACGATAATAGAATGCGTAGAATACGATTAGTCTTAATGGACTTTCAGTTCATGGACTTTGTAGGATCCAATTGGACTTAGATTATGTCAAGCCCAATGCTTTGTGAAATCAAGCCAAGTTAGGCCCAATAAGAATTATGGTTAAGGCCCAAACCAAGAAAAGAAACCGCAGATCGAAATGATGGGTAAACGGATGGGTAATAACCAATGGGCAACCCATGGGTTGACCCATGAGCTTGTGGGGCGGCTACTTGGCCACCAAGTAAGGGTGGTGGCCAAGTAAACTTGGTGGCTAAGTTGTGGGAGGAGGTGGGAATAGTAAGGAGATGGGGGCGAAATGACTAAACTGCCCTTAGCTTTGAAAATCTATAAATAGTAAGCTTATTTCATTATTTGTGGATTTTAAAAATCCCACACTTGAGAGAGAGAGAGAGAGAAGTTGGATGGGAGGGAGAAGGAAGAGCATGAGCATGAATTATCGGATCGAAAGTGATCGTGTAATAACAAAGCTTGCAAATGCCGGTTTTGTATAACTAAGAGGATTAAAGAAGAACCAGAATCCAAACCTAATCTCTGTTAAATTTTCTTTTAAGTTTTTATGTTTAAAAACATAACTTAATGAAGATAAGAGGTAGATAAGGTTAGAGATGATTTCATATGGTTGAAATCATAAGAAAATGAAGAAATAAGAATTAGAAATTTAGTTTATAAATTTCTTAAGGAAGTATAAGATTTATAATGAATTAGAGCGATCCGAATGGATTATATGAATAAGTAGGTGAAATAAGTAAGGAATAATGTTCTATAACATCAAATTCCAATAAAAAATGGAATCGTAATCCAAAATATCGATTAAAATAAAGAACGAACGAAGAACACGAAGAACACGCGAAGAACATGAAAAACGTTGTTGATGGACAAATTTAAAACCATCGTAGTTTAATTGTTGTTGATGGACAAGTTTAAAACCATCGCGTATAAGTTAGTTGCATATTTTTTGGTTAGTAATAGTAGAAACGTTCCTGAAGAACGGATTAAAACTTAGCTATAACGAAGTTATGTTGAAATTTTCGTAAAAGACGAACGAGAATTAGAAAGTTAATAAATGAACCCGAATGTGTAGGGTTTCATAAGAAAGTAAGAGAACATAGAAAACGTGAGTTGTGGACTCAAGAACGAGCGAGTTCCGAGTTCGGATGACCGAATTACGGACGAACGAACGAATAGAGTTAAAAACGTAAAATGAACAAAGGGTGAAAATCAAGCCAATCGAATGGCACGTTAACAGATTTATATTGAATTTTTGCTCGATGGGTATTCAAGTACGTAAGATAAGGAAGAGAATGGCTTTCGAACGACCTCGTTCCGAGTTATAACGAAGAAGTTATGAGATCGTGAAGTAAGCATCTCAAATTGGATTTAACACTTAGAGAAATTTTCTAGGTTAGGGCTTTCAGCCATGCGCCTACCATGCCTTTCAGAGTGGCGTAAGCAGGCATGTAATCGGGGTCGAAGTTATGCTAACTCATGCCGCGGGGCAAGAGATAACAAAGGGAGTGGTGCCATGGCGCCAGTGTTGGGAAAAAGCCAGAGATGAGCTTTTAACTGCTCAGCTCTTGGGGGAAATGTAAGGGACGATAAAGAATATAATATTCAACTAATGTAACACTTAATCAAGTGATGTAAACCTTTATTAAAGGTTGAACATATAGATTAAACAAGATTAAATGACAAAGAATTTAATCACGGGATTACGTAACCGATGTCCGGGGACCGTAGTCGCAATGAACGAACGTGAGGGATTGCTATGATTGTGACTCCTTAGACGTTGAGTGACGAGGGTAATGAATAACATTTCGATGTTATGACACGATAATGAGAGATAAGTGTGTAGCGTATAGACGCTGTGAACGTAACGTTGTTACAATGGACGAGCCGTCTTAGCATACAACGATCAGTATGGCTTCGACATTAAGAACGAGTAATGAACATGGGGTTCATGTAAAGGATAACGAAAGTATTAATAGGGTATGATTTATCAAGAAAGCCTTAATGAACCGTAATAGATTAATGAAAGCCGAAGGTGAGTCAGATAAGAATGCTAATCATCCAAGATGATGAACATATGAGTAAGACATCTCCGTATGTCATAAAGCCGTAAACTGGTAAAGGAAGTTAGTCGCGTAAACTTATATTGCAAGAACGCGAACCCTAAGAAGTAAAGCTAAGTAAACCAATGCGTAAGTTCAATATATGACTAATTGGTGTTTATGTTTTCTCCTTATGTGTTATATAGGAATTGAAATGAGCAGTTCAGCGTAAGCTGTAGCTGGGCGTAAGGCAAGTTTCCTAACTTCATTCATATTACATGAATGCTAGTTTCTTAAACTTCTCAGATGTTGTACTTGAGAAATCTTGTCTATGTGCATATGTGCGATATATGTACAAAGTGGTAGAATATATGAGGCCTTGAGCCACAATTTGAACACTTCAGTGTTTCTATGATATGAATTGTTCTGTGATTGAGCTGTTCAATACAAGTATGTTCTGTTTATACATGAACTGCTATTGTTAAGTCTGTGCTAATGATTCTAGCCAGACATGATGTGTATGAAAAAGGTAGAGGAATGAAAGTATTTCAAAGTGAAAATGACTGATATTTTAAGATGATAGGAATCGAGACTATTCCTATTATTCAAGCTGCTTCATAACCTTTGTTCGGTTATAAAAGTTCTAAAGAAATGTTTTAATTTCAAGTTGTTTGTTCAAACCGTTATGACTTCATCGGGAAATTGAATGCTCACACTTGCTTTAAATGAAAAACAATTTTCAGTGATCAAGGTTAGAAGAACTTAAGGATCCCGTAAAGATCAAGCTGACGGTCTCCAGATGAATTGTCATTCAGAGTGTGAAGGTAGCGAGAAGATCAAGTGAAGACTTGTAATATAGAAAGATGAAATTGAACTATAGAATAGTTTAATGAACTATTATGTATCCTTGGTGGCGGATAAAAGTCACTCTTGTAAGATGAAATGAATAATGTATTTATTATTATTTGTAATGAAAAAGGTTATAAGGTTTCCAGAACCTGGGATTTGAGAGTGTATGTTGTTATATTTCGGTATATAATGATGTATGTTGGATGAAGGATGTACTCACGGAATCCGGGTGTGAAATAATAGGATTTTGGGCGTTACATTATTCGTATGAATTATAGATATACAATTTTCTTCAATATAATTAAATAATAAATTTTGCATTTAAATTTTTCTTTAAAGGAGGGATTATGTGCAAAGAGAAGTATGCGTATTTATATGATAAATAAAACTTATTATTACATGATTAATTGTAAATAAATTCTTTTTAAGAATTATTGATCATTATAGATTATATTATTATAAATTTATTTTGTAATAAAAATAGTATTAGTCATTTTCCGTAAAAATATGATTATTGTATATAGGATATAATTGTTAGGATTATTATAATAAGTAATGAATACACTCTTAGATTGCAATATCACTCTTGTGGACATTAATTCGTGTCGTATAAGCGAATTAGCACTGAAGATTGACACAAGCCGAAGCTAAACAAGTCTTGGCACTTTGTCGAGGGTGTAAAGCATTACCGTAGTCAAAGAAGATAAATCAAGCCTTGCCATTGCCATGCCGATGGTCGATTGGAGAAAATTATTATTTTACTTTAGAAATTAAATGAAACAATTAGGTGATATGTGTGACATTGATAAACCATGAAATACAGTGTGTTATGATTGACGAAGGAAATATTAAGTAAACCATTAATTAATATTAATTAATTGTGGTAGAATATTGATTACTTGGTAATTAATTAATAATATTTGATTACTATTATTTGCAATATATCTATAAATATAATAAGAATTATTTAGATAATTAATGATTATGGAGATCTATAAATACATTAACCAACGAGGATTGGAGTAATTAATTTTGGTGTTAATTAATCAACGAAATAAATAATTTATTTAATTGACATAAATAAATAAGTTATTAATATAATAATATTAGATTATCGGTTATGTGCATGTGAGCATTATTACGACTATACTATATAGCATAGTGTGACTTTTGTGTGACTATATATTAAGTTTTATGAAACTATTGTATGAAGCAATGTGATTATGCATATTAAAACTATATGGTATGAATACATCATGAAGGTGTATGTGACAATACGTATGTGGGCATATATTAAAATAATATACCATGAGCATATTGTAAATAATTATTTTTAATAAAGTATACCGGTGTGATAAAAAATTATACATGTATTATATGTATGTTACATTTCCATATTTCATCTACTACCTTGAAATATTAAATATGTAAATTATATTGTGACACTAAGTTATAATGTATGGTTGATATGTGTATACAATATAGTATAAGAATAAGAGTTGTGTATAAGTATATGGTCTAATGTTGCAAGAGTACTGAGTTAATTAGCTTGTCCCAAAACTAGTGTCCCATTTGTTCATTTCCTCAACCACGTGAATCACATAGAGGCTAAAGCCTATGCCTTTTTCTTCTTCCAAGCTCAAGCTAGCAACCTAGATGTCAATGATGAACAAGGGAGTGGGGATTATGATGAATTTCAACAACCATTTACCAACTCTCTCTTAACCTTCATGTAATCCTTGCATTCATGGGTTTAAATTGGTATACATATGCATTGTCTGTGTTTTCATTTCTTTATAAATATCACCCATCTCCTTCTAATATCCATTGCTGAGAATTGCTAAGGATTGAAAGCATATATAGAGTGAGTGTTTGTATACATATCAGTAGAAGGGTGTGAATTAGCAAGCAAATTGCAAGGTATAAGATTCTTCGTGTTCTACATTTTAGTTTCTGTTAAATTCTATTCTTGAAATCTCAAAATTTTGATTTTATGAAATTTGATGTTAATAAGGTTGGGTATTGGTTTTATAGAAGTTATATGATCATATAAGTATGTTGCTATTGGTTTATAAGTGTCTAAAATCCATTTGGAGAATAAATTTTGAGATTTGGCTTGGCGATTCAAGGCAGCGTTATTCGACTTCGAACCGAGACCTGGCCAATTTCTTGCTGAATTTACATTGAGTAGCAGTGTTGAATTACTTATGATCTCTGCTTTCAATTTTGGTTTACATTTCATAATCTGCTAAGTGTTAGTATATTATTGACTTAAGCTAGCATACTAGCATGTGTAACAGGTATATATTAGTATATTAACCTAATGTGAGCATGTTTAGATTAGCATACATGATTAACGAAGGTGTAGAGTTTAAAAAAGATTTAGGACTTTAGAAAGGAACTTGATATGTATGCTATATTTACATTCTGACTTTGCAAGCATGTTGGTGTGATTTAGAAAGGCATGAATAACCCATTAACTTGTGTTCATATGGTTAATAGTTCTTTGCTCATGACCACTTTACTTAGGATTTGTATTAAAGAAGTTTTTAACTATGTATATTGAGCTAATATGCATGACTACTACATACTCTATATTTTGATTTTGTGAGCATGATAACATGACTTAACTACATATGATTAGAGCTTTAAAGTTATCTTGTATGTGTTAAATTGCATTGTTCAAGTTTAAAATAGTTTTAAAAGCAAACTTGAACATATTTTCTAAATATAGTTGCATCACATGAATGTTTAGATTCTATAGGATTAAGAGGTCATGTTACGTCGATAATATCCCTATACATGATCCTTATGTACTGAACATGTTGAACCTATTAGTAAGGTTACTAATGAAAATATGAACTTTGAACGAGAATGTGAACCTAATACGTTGGAAGATAGAATCTTACTTTTATGAGCATGTTTAATGATACCTTTAGTGTTGTTAAAGTATCATACCTATATGCCTACGATGTTAAAAGTGTGAAATCAAGTTAGAACTAAATAAAGCATATTTTCAAAATAATAACTAGAATATTTTCACATATGCATTATGAATACACACAGGCATGCCTAATATGAGTTTTATAACTATCATGTATGTTTAGAAAGTAACCATGCTAGACTTTGTGGTTTCACGACCTTGAATGACCTTACATTATTGAAATGTTCAAACTTAGAACCATGTTATGCAAGAAGAAACCTAGATTGACTTGAGAAGCATGAAAAGACCTTAACATGACAAAATATATTGTGTAGGAATGTTGTGATCAAGACGGACAGAAACCACAAGACAACAGCTGAGTCTTGGCTTTGCGGAGAGGATGCAAGAATTGTCTGCGTTTAGGTCTAAGCTTAGCCATGGCAATTACTTGATCTGGAATCCCAAATGATGAGTTCTGATTTTTGACAGTTTACTTGTATGATGTCTTTACTACTAAGAATGGATTAAAATTCTACTAATGCATGTGTATAGGTGAGGACTAAGTAATAAGATAGTGTTTTCTTAGATAATGAAAGCTCATGGGTGAAAATACCTTAAATTTGAGCATTCTTAATTTGCTTATGAAATAACTAGATAACTGATTTCGTGATAAACCTATGAGCTGATTTTGTACTATATGTGCATACGTGAATCATGTCGAGCTTGATTAACAAATGTGTTAGCTAATGGACATCTTATACTTATAATACGTTATAAATAGGATTCGAAAGTGTTGATTTATTAACGTGGATAAACTACACTTAAGGCAAGTTCCTCTAACCTTACTCAAGTCTTTATTGAGCAAGTATCCTAAACTCTTGTTTTACTTTATTCAACGAATATTGTAAGTAAGTATCTTTACCTTTGCATTTTCTTTATGCAATGGACATGAGTAAAGAAGTTTCAGAATTATATTATTATTGTACTAGAATATTTACCCTATTGTTATATATGTTATATCCGATCATTGATTATCAACATGGTACTATATTATAATTCCGACATATATAATCTGTTCGTTATTTTCTAAACCTGGTTATACAAGTGTCCCCACTTGGATAACCATTGTATTTAATCACATGTTGATATATATATATATATATATATATATACCTATTGATACCAGTATGTATATGATAATAAAGAGTCGTCTAAGCTATTTGACCAGCTAGACACATATTTAGAAATATCGTTGGATATGATAAAACCTTTTTGTATCCAACCAAATTGTTTTGATTTGGATTCCAGACTAAGTATGAACATCCCGATCAAGGGAAAACTTTTATGCGCCCAAGGCGGACAGAGTGAACGATAATATCGTTCTTGCATGTAGTATTGATCGTCTGAGGGCATAGCGGTGATCACCCCCCGTGTTCGTAAAGTTATATTTGCCATTCACGGATGAAGTTCTGCTAAACCTTAGCGAAAATGAAAAACAATGTTCATAGTATGTCACCTTAACCCTATTTATAGTCAATACGTAGTTTCAAAAATTTGAGAGAGAGTTGTTATTTTATTATTATCGGTTCAGATTACTTCACAACTTTTGATTTGTTATAGAAGGGTAGTACAAAGGAAACATTTAAATCCTTTCAGCTAATATTTGTAATTGTTATTACTTGTTGGGCACTCAAATGCTCATCCTTGCTTAAATTAAATGTTTTCAGTTAAGTATGACCAACCAGAGGGCTCTGCCAGGAACAAAGGGAAAGGAAAGCTGTCAGGATAAGTTTGTGTTATCTTATGTAATAGCTAGACTTAAATAAGATGATGTTATTTATTATCTATCATGTAATGAAATGTTTTAAGGTCGTATAACTGGGATTTTGAAAACTCTGATATGTAAATTAAGTTTGATATTTATGACATTATTATTATTATTCCGCTCAAAGAAATGGTATCGTGAAAACCTTGAATTCGGGTTTCAAGCACGAATTTGGGGCGCCACAGTCTTTGCCGCAGTCACGGCAAGAGCAAGACCCAATACCGAGCTTTTAAGTGTTCAATTACTAGGGGATGTAAAAGAAAGAAATATGAAAATCTAGTTCGCGTAACATAACACTTACACAAGTTATTTAAACCTTTAATGAACGTTGAACAAAGATATTAAATGAGATTAAAATAACGTAAACGCAACGCAGTTGTGATGCACGAGCGGTCTTAGCATACATCGAACTGTATGGCTTCGACATTAAGAAAGATTAATGAACTTGGGGTTCATGTAATGAATAAATGAATGAAAGCTGTAACAAACGGTAATGAGATTAATGGAAGTCTGAATGTATGCCAGATGAAGAAGGATAAAATAAAAGTAAGCGTTAAACACTTTAGCCGACGTGATGGTTGAGTGAACGCGAATATTAATCGGGCAAACGAGAATCTGAAACCGACTGCGCCTCAAATCTCCAACGCAATACAAACCGATTGCGCCTCTACGGTATCCACACGAATGCCGCACGAACCATCGAACGATTCTGCAATAAGAAGGACTTGCGGTACTAGCCACCAAAAGGAATGGATTTTGAAACTGTTTTCTCTCTAGTCTCTCTCTAAGAGCGGTTAGGGTTTTTTAATTATGATATCTTACCCTAAGTAGCTGCTATATATCATATATATAGTAGTTAAAAGGAATTAATCAAATCAAAACCTAATTTTATAAAATCCGAATTTGTATATATATATATCTTAATTAAGTCTTACTTAATTAATATCCCTATATATAAAGTATCCTATTAATTTAAATTCGTAATTTAAATTCTATCAATCATATTGACATATTTAAATATTTATAATTTAAATTAATTCCCTTTTAATTACGTTCTTTGTGGGTGACCCTATAGGTTATTATTACGTTGGCAATAATTTTAAAATCATATTATAAAATTATAAACAGTGAGCGGCATCTAGTAATGCATCACTGCTACCCAAGTAATAATAAGATCGATGATTCGATGCAACCTTTTCGTGACCAATGTTTCAATGTAATTTAATCCTTTTAACCTTAATATCCTAGATTAAACTCGAGTCATGGAATGTGTCATACTCTTCATAATTTAATCTGAGTTTTCTTGATCAATGAGTAGACTATATGAAACAAATCACTATTTGAGCATGGCCATGCATTTCATAGTCCTACTCAATCAAGAGGCCTATGGATATCACCCATAATATATAGGATGGTTAAATTCCATCTAGATCACTCATATTTCTCACACGATTAATGATGAACCCAATAATCACCTTTATAGTCCACCCTATTAAAGGTGACATTTGATGATATCAAAGTACATAAATTCTCGTGTAGTAATATAGCGATTTCGTGCCCGGAGAACCATTACATCATTGTCACTATGAGAATTGCTAATGACACTTTCGCATAATGCTCCATATAGAATTCTCATGGTGGGTCCGTCCGAAGACATCGTTCTCTAACATGTACCTATGCATTGACTTAATATCTCATATATTTATGACCAATGAGATTTGGTCATCAATCGATCCACATACTAGTCTCAATGCATCATTGTTGTCCCATCAACAATGATACTTTCGACTAGGGACATTTAAGAACACCGATACTAATGGTAATATATAATCTCATGTTCAAGTCACATACTTGAAACTATATAATTTGTATCACTATTCTAAGGAATTTTATTATGTTAAAATTATATTACGCAAATAAATAAAACCATAATAAAATCATATATTTATTCAATCAAATATAATATCAAAACGTTAAGCAATTATATCAAATAATTGGCCTCTAGGGCATAAACTCTAACAGTCTCCCACTTGCACCAGAGTCAATCACTCATGTATCTAATACCCATGGAACTAGTGTGACAGTCGTGCTTCTCAACGCGACAAAGCCTTGGTTAGTGGATCTGCAACATTATCATCTGTTGGCACTCTTCCTATATGTACATCTCCTCTATCAATGATTTCACGGATGAGATGGTACCACTTAAGTATATGCTTGGATCGTTGGTGAGATCCGGGTTCCTTAGCTTTCAGGCAATGGCTCCATTATTATCACAAGATATAAAGCAACTGGATCAACAATGGTTGGAACAACACCAAGTTCAATGATGAACTTTTAATCCATCTGACCTCCTCGGGTCGCACTAGAAGCAAAGAATATACTCACCTCTCTGTTGTAGAATCGCCATCGTCTCTCGCTTGAACTTTTCCATTAACAAAGACCACCATTAAGGCAAAACACAAAACCCGATCGAGACTTATAGTCATCATTGTCGTACCTGGAAACTAAGCATCTGTGTAACCCTTTATCGCTAGTTCGTCTTCACCTCCATATACCAAGAATGAATCCTTAGTCCTTTTCGTGTACTTCGAGGATATTCTTGATCGCTATCCGATGACCTTCACTGGATTCGATCGTATATCTGCTTCGTCATGCTCAAAGCATACGAGACATCCGAGACAGTACATATCATTGCATACATGATAGATCCAATTGTCAAGCATAAGGGATCTTTCTCATACGCTCCTCATCATCTTGTGATTTAGGACATTGGGCCTTAGAGATCTTTACACCATGAGTCACGGGTAAGTTTCCTCTTTTCGCCTCTTGCATGTCGAACTGGTTTCAACACTTTATCAATATATGTACTTTGACTTAGGTCGAGCATTTTTCTTGATCTATCTCTATAGATCTTGATACCTAAAATGTAGGTAAAAGACGCCCAAATCTTTCATGGAGAAACATTTTCCTAACCATGTTTTTACAAACTGTAAGGAAGGAATGTCATTCTAATAATTAATATGTCATCAACATATAATACTAGGAATACAATGTGACTCCCACTAACCTTCTTATATACACAAGGTTCATCTTCATTTTAATAAAGCCAAATTCTTTGATCGCTTCATCAAATCGAAGATTCCAACTCGAGAGGCTTGCTTCAATCCATAAATGGATCATTTTGCACTTACATATACCTTTCAAAGATCCTTTGGAGTGACAAAACCTCGAGGTTGTGTCATATACACATCCTCAAGGAGATTTCCATTAAGGAAAGCAATTTTGACATCCATCCGCCAGATTTCGTAATCATAAAAAAGTCAGTAATAGCAAGTAAGATCCTCGATGGATTTAACCATTGCCACGGAGAGAAGGTTTCATCATAGTCAACACCTTGAATTTGTTTGAAACCTTTTGCTACCAAATCGGCCTTTATAGGTTTGTACATTACCATCCATGTGGCTTTTCTTCTTGAAAACCCACTTGCACCTAATTGGTTTTATTTCTTCTGGTGGATCAACCAGAGTCCATACTTGGTTAGTATACATGGAGTCCATCTCGCATTTCATGGCTTCAAGCCATTTCTAATCTGGTCCATTCATAGCTTCTTGGTAGAAGCGTGCTCATCTTGATCTATGAGCATCACATCGCTGCTTTTGAGTCACAAGATATCTATAATATCTCTCAGGCTCTTGGCGTGTCTTACCAGATCTACGAATGACTTGTGTAATTTGAGCATGTTCACTTTCCACAATTTCTTGTGGTTCCTGCTCATGTTCCAACTCAGGTTCAATGATATTTTGTGGTTCTCGAATTTCTTCGAGTTCTACTTTCCTCCCACTGTTTCCTTTAGAGACAAATTATCTTTCTAGAAAAATACCAGTTCGAGCAACAACCACTTTGTTCTCAGAAGGTTTGTAGAAATAATACCCTTTTGTTTCCTTTGGGTATCCCACAAAATTACATTTGTCGATTTGGGTCCGAAGCTTGTCGTAATTCGGACGCTTTTACTTAACGCCTCGCAACCCCAAATCTTCATGAACGACATATACTAGGACGCTTCCAAATCCACATTTCATATGGTGTCTTCTTCGAACCGCCTTTATAGAACACGGTTAAGTGTGAATGCAATTGCCTCTAGGGCATGACCCCGTAAGCTTATTGGAAGATCTGCATGACTCATCATTGATCGTACCTATGTCCAACAAGGTTCGATTCTCCTCTCGGATACACCATTCCATTGCGGTGTTCCGGTGGAGTGAGTTGTGATATAATACCACACTCCTTTAGAAGGTCATCAAAGTCTTGGCTTAAGTATTCACCTCCTCGATCGGATCGAAGGGCTTTTATGCTTTTGCCAAATTGGTTTTGAACTTCATTCTTGAATTCCTTGAACTTTTCAAAGGATTCGGATTTGTGTCTCATAAGATACACATATCCATATCTACTAAAGTCATCAAGAATGTAATGAAGTAATAAAACCTACCTCTTGCTAACTAACTCATGGGTCCACATACATCACTATGTATAAGTCCCAATACATCGCTAGCCCGCTCATCGTGTCCAAAGTGAAAGGGCTTTAGTCATCTTGCCTAATAAACAAGACTCGCATTTCTCATATGATTCAAAATCAAATGAATCCAAGAACCCATCTTTATGGAGTTTGGATATGCGTTTCTCATTTATATGGCCTAAACGACAAATGCAAGAGAGATATGTCGGATTTGAATCATTTGATTTAAATCGTTTTGTATTTATGTTATAGATAGGCATTTCTAAATCAAGAATATAGAGACCGTTAAACAATTGTGCAACACCATAACAAATATCATTTAAGTAAAACAAACAACGATTGTTCTTTATTATAATGAAAACCTTTCTTGTCCAAACAAGAAATGAAATAATGGTTTTGCTTATAGCAGGACAAAATAACAATCTTCTAATTCTAAAACTAGCCCGGTGGGCAAAGATAAATGATAAGTTCCTACGGCCGGTCAAAGCAACTTTTGCTTTCTATTTCCAACTCGTAGGTCAACCTCTCCTTTCATTAAAGTTCTACTCCTTCGGAGTCCCTACACATTAACACAAATGTGAGAACCACATCCAGTATCCAATACCCATGATGTAGAAGTAGACAAGTTGACTTCTATAACATATATACTTGAATCAGAAGTCGTACTTCCTTTTCTTTTCTTCACTTCTTCCAGATAAGCATGACGGTTCCTTTTCCGTTGTCCGTGTTTTCCATGTAAGTGACATTCACCTTCCTTAGCCACCCCACCTTTAGGTTTTAAAGCTGCTTGGTTTTGGAATTGGGTTTGGCAAAAGATTTAGATCCTATCTTCTTGCCTTTCCACTTCCCCCTTAGCATTCCCTTTTGCACCATCATTATGGGAGCGGGTCCGCTTTTTCATGTTGTTCTCGGCAGTTCTTAACATGCTCAACAACTCGAAGAAGGGTTTCTCAATTTCATTCATAAGATAGTTCATAACAAATTGAGAGTAGTCATTGCTCAAAGATTGCAAAACAAGGTCGGTTTGGGCTTAGGAGTGATTGGAAAACCCAACCTATCAAGGTACTCAATATACCCAATCATTTTCAAAGACATGTGGACCAACCGGATCACGTTCACCCATTTTGCGTTGATACAACGCCTTGCTTGTATCATATACCTCTCTCTGTCGAGCATGCCCTTCGAACAATTTCTTGAGATGCTCGATCATCTCATAAGCATCCATCAACTCATGTTGCTTCAAGCTCGGCGCTCATGGTTGCTATAGATGACACAACTCACATCCGAGCATCATCTTGATGCTTCTTGTAAGCATTATGCTCCATGCGTGGTGCAAAGCGGTGATACCGGTGCCGCAGGAATGGGCCCATCAAGGACATATAGCTTACGCTCTTGTTTGAGGACAATCCTCAAGTTCCTATGCCACCAAGGAAATTAATTCCACTTAGCTTGTCCTTTTCAAGGACCGATCGCAATGAAAGACTATTTGTGTTGTTGTTGTTTGCCATTTGATATCTACAATTTATAAGTGCAACAATAATAAGTCAAATTACTGAGTTGATATTATATAATTGATAATAGTACATTCAAAATATACCTCCCACTATTTTATTCAAATTAATAGCCCTCACCATTAATTAGGAAAGCATTTTCTATTAAATCTTTCTAGTGAGCCAAGATCCATATTTCATTATGCCTTAAGTTAGCTTTGGCTATTCTCTCAAAACATAATTATTTAGGTAGACAACCTTTGTCAATTATATCATATATAACTCCCGGATAGTTTGGTAAACAACATTTGTTTCTAGTCCATCTAATGGTACCAACCAAACTCTATGCCTCTAAGTCCACAATCCTATTGAGATAACTTAGTTAAAGTCAGCCCAATGATTTTAATAGTTTGGATATCACAATTATCCTATCGCATCTTACCTAGATAAATAGGGTACTTTGCTTTGGCAAACCTACATCTATTGATCAAGGTCTAGATGAGTGTTATTCATTGGAAGGCATCGATTTAGACTTAATAATTTAATGAGGATTTTATTAATTTAGATCTCACCAATTTTAATCTTGTTAAGCATGCACATTATTAATCATATCATATCATATACAAGCATAAATAAAGTGCAAAAATTAAATGTGTCACGCTTATGGCCCAATCCATCGTCAATCTTTTCAAGCTAATGAAAGATTGAAGGTCAATCTAAGGTGGTAAAAGATCTTAAAATAAATAACATCCTTGGATCTTCCTCAAAGACGCGCGCCTCCTCTCCATCATCATCTTTCCATTGTGTTCTCCATCTTGACATCTTCATCAATTCTGATTATTACATGACATAAAAAACCTCGAGTTACATTCGAGGGGATTTAGATGAGAAGAGAATATTACATTAGAATTTATAGAAAGGCACGACATGCAAGCCGTATTTCAAAACCAAAAACCACTAACCTATGGGTCAAAAGGCCATAATCATGCACCATCCATATCACACTAAGCACATAACAATTTATATATAATTAAAGAAAACTATATATAACATATTGGGGTCACGACCATCGTATGCCACTGACGGGGGTCAAAGGGGTTCTCCCTCAGTGGGTCGGTGGACCGTCGTGGCGCCCTCGAAAAAAAAATTTTGAACTACATTCGTATTGCGATTTTTTCCATCTGAATCTCTCAAACAGTTTTTAATCATACATTTTAATCCACCAAAACACCCATAATAACAAATCATATATGTCCGGCCGATTTAATCATATTAAAACGAATAACAAAGACACCTTAATTTATCATATATTTCGATTTCGATTAATCATATTAAAACGATTCTTCATGCTTCTAATTCGATTAGAATAGTTATATTGTTATTCCACCGATTAAAGATACGATTAATAAAGATCATCATATATATTACCGAATATACACATACAACGGAATATCATATATTCAATTTTATATCCAGTAAACATGCATCATCATATATCATATATATCGAATACAATTAAAACACGTAATCTGAATTAATCTTTTCAAGTAGCTCGATACCATTGTTGGGCTTGACGCGATTTAAACGCATAAATGAAATTAAAATTTTAAAGCAATTTCCAAACCCTAAAACAGATCCATGCGAAAATCAATTAATTGAGAGGTTTAGAGATTATACCGTATATAAACAAAACGAGAATCAAACCGATCAGCGCCTCGAATCTCCAACATAATACAAACCGATCAAGCGCTCTACGATTATCCATTTGAGCCGCCAAGCACGAACCGTCGAACGATTCTCGCAATAAGAAGGACTTGCGATACTAGCCACCAAAAGGAATGGATTTTGAACCGTTTTTTCTCTAGTCTCTCTCAAGAATGGCTAGGTTTTTCAATTATAATATCTTACCTAAGTAGCTACTATATATCATATATATAGTAGTTAAAAGGAATTAATCAAATCAAAACCTAATTTTATAAAATCCAATTTATATATATATTTATATATCTCTTAATTAAGTCTTACTTAATTAATATACATATATATTAAATTATCCTTTTAATTTAAATTGTGATTTAAATACTATTAATCATATTAATATATTTAAATCCTTAAAATTTAAATTAATTCCCTTTTAAATAACGTTCTATGTGTGTGACCCTATAGGTTATTATTACGTTGGCAATAATTTTAAAATCATATTATAAAATTATAAACAAAGTGAGCGCAGATCTAGTAATGCATCATCGCTACCCAAGTAATAATAAGATCGATGATTCGATGCAACCTTTTTTCGTGACCAATGTTTCAATGTAATTTAATCCTTTTAACCTTAATATCCTAGATTAAACTCGAGTCATGGAATGTGTCATACTCTTCATAATTTAATCTGAAGTTTTCTTGATCAATGAGTAGACTATATGAAACAAATCACTATTTGAGCATGGCCATGCATTTCATAGTCCTACTCAATCAAGAGGCCTATGGATATCACCCATAATATATAGGATGGTTAAATTCCATCTAGATCACTCATATTTCTCACACGATTAATATGAACCCAATAATCACCTTTATAGTCCACCCTATTAAAGGTGACATTTGATGATATCAAAGTACATAAATTCTCGTGTAGTAAGTAATATAGCGATTTCGTGTCGGAGGACCATTACATCATTGTCACTATGAGAATTGCTAATGACACTTCGCATAATGCTCCATGTAGAATTCTCATGGTGGGTCCATCAAAGACATCATTCTCTAACATGTACCTATGCATCGACTTAATATCTCATATATTTATGACCAATGAGATTTGGTCATCAATCGATCCACATATTAGTCTCAATGCATCATTGTTGTCCCATCAACAATGATACTCGATTAAGGACATTTAAGAACAACCGATACTAATGGTAATATATAATCTCATGTTCAAGTCACATACTTGAAACTATATAATTTGTATCACTATTCTAAGGAATTTTATTATGTTAACAATTATATTACAAATAAATAAAACCATAATAAAATTATATATTTATTCAATCAAATATAATATCAAAACGTTAAGCAATTATATCAAATAATTGGCCTCTAGGGCATAAACTCTAACAGTAAGGTAATGAAGAATGTTGATTAACCGTGACAGGTGAAGAAATTGAATTAAAGACAATGATGTATAACGTAAAGAAGCCGATTTATTGATTATAACTTGGATAACGTTCTGAGTCGAATGAACCAGATGTTGTAAGTTACGAATAAGTTAATATAAAATGTTTAACGCTATGACCTCATAGTATTGACATTGAATGATCGTTCTGAGTATACAAAAGACTGTATGACTTAGACGATAAGGAATGAATCCTGAGGTATGTCATTTAGTTGCCAGAAAGCCATAAGGAATAAGAAATTGACTTAACAAACATTATAGTTTAATGGTTCGAATAGGTTAAGATAAAGTATAGGTTGTGGTACAATTGTAATCTTTGATGGTTGACATATGGGAGATGGGCTAAACAATTCCTTTAGAGAGCGGAGGTATATACGAAACTGGCAATCGATCTAACTCATTGTGAAAGACAGTGTAGACGAGACGGGAACTTGTTTGTTGGTTGTTTGTGGGAAACCACTCAAAGTACCATATGGACTACTAGTAGAGACACGATGTGTGCTGAGTCTTAGTAAGGTTATAAGAAGAAGATAAGAATGTAAATCATCAAAGATGATGAACGTATGAGTAAGACATCTTCGTATGTCATGAAGCCGTAAACCGGTTAAGAAATTTGTTCGCATAAACTTAGATTAGAAGAGCGCGAACCCTAAGAAGTAAAGTGAAGTAAACCAATGCTTAAGTCAAGTATGTGACTAATTAGTGTATATTCTATTTTCCTTATGTGTTATATAGGGATTGGATTGAGAAATTCAGCATAAGCTGTAGCTGTGCGTAAGGCAAGTTTCCTAACTTCATTCATATTACATGAATGCTAGTTTCTTATACTTCTCAGATGTTGAACTTAAGAATTATTGTCTATGTGAAAATGTGCGATATTTTTAAAAGGTGGTAGTATGTATGAGGCCTTGTGCCATAATTTGAACACTTCGATGTTTCTATGAGATGAACTGTTCTGTGATTGAACTGTTCAATATGAGTATGTTCTGTTTATACATGAATCGCTATTGTTAAGTCTGTGCTAATGGTTCTAGCCAGACAAGATATGTTCGATTATTGAAGTCTTAAAAGAATGTTTAAATTCTTGAAGTTGTTCATTCAACTGCTATGACTTGCTAGGCAATTGAATGCTCACACTTGTTTTAAATGAAAAACATTTTTAGCGAACGATGTTAGAAGAACTTAAGGATCCCGTAAAGATCAAGCTGATTGGTATCCAGAAGAAATGTCCTTCAGTATGTGAATGTTCATGAAGATCAAGTGAAGACTTGTAATGTAGAATAGTTTAATTGAACTATAGATTAGTTTAATGAACTGTTATGCATCCTTGGTGGTGGATAAAAGTTACTCTTATAAGATGTAAAGAATAATGTATTTATTCATTATTTGTAATGAAAAAGGTTATAAGGTTTTAGAACCTGGGATTTGAGAATGTATGTTGTTATATTTCACTATATAATGATGTATGTTTGGAAGAAGATGTACTAGTGATGCACGGAATCTAGGTGTGACGATATATCAGATTTTGGGGCGTTACAAATCCTTTGGAATATGAAATGATAATTCAATATAGATCAACAGATATATATGAATTCAAAGGCTATCAACGTATCCAACTGGATAAAACAATTTATACTGAGCAGTCACTAAGGACTATTGAACATCTACTAGAATTACTAATATTAAACTGATAACCCAAAAGAATTGAGTATGATAGATGATCAGTCTATAATACTTTATGTTATGCATAACACCACAGTAATATTCACGCATGTGTTGGGGCTTCCAACAATATACACTCATCTTACCATAAGGGTTGTTCAACTCGGTTTTCAAGATTTTCGCACCAGTCAATTATTTGGACAGTTTTATAAACATGCATACAGTCTAGCCGAATCAAATGGTATAAACACTTTCATAATATTCAAGAACAATACCAAGTTCAACGTGAATAATAGTTTTCTCAAGAGTTAAACATACTAGCTCAATTGAATGAGAAAGTAAGATAACTTGCATTCAAAGAGATAAGGTTTGCTTACGACATTCGTTGAATAAAGTAATGCAAGGGTTTAGGATACTTTCCTCAAGCGTAGTTTACCAAAGTAAAGCTTAATATCCTCTTTTAGATCCTAACATAATATATTTACACGTATAAGATATTCATTAGTTTTATAAAATCACATAGGTAAGTTCAAACGTACACATACATGTCTAAGTTAGTTGTAACTTCATACAACATCACCTATCCTATATTTTCATAGCACAAATCAGATTGTAAGACATCACAAATTTAAACAATGTATCATTGCTTTATATCTTGTAAACATTCTTTTGGACTTAACATTTGAAAGTCATGATTAATATTTATGTTTATCACATAACATGCTTCTTAACACATTACATAGCATATTGGTCATATATTATGTAGCATCCTCGAATCCGGGTCCCAAATCGCCGCGGATTCGGTTCACTAATCTTTCTATTACTAATTGCGGAAGATATAAACATAAATTGTTTATACATTAAACTTTTACACATCATTTCCCAAGGTCTACAACCTTAACTTAATACATACCTTCAATATCTTAGAAGATTTACAATACTATTTTCATCAGAAAGTTTAATAAATTTAACTACAACATAAAGAAACTTTGCACTTTGTCTTTTGCCTCTCGTCCTTATTCAAGCCTTCATCTTAATCAAAAATTTTATCATGATATAGCAAGGGTGAGCAACAAATTTGCCCAAAGAAGTTTTACATACAAAGGAGATATATCATGATTGAAAAGAATGGATAAGCTTTCAAGTTTTCAACAATATAATAATTGTGAAATAACATGAATCAATTTTTCAACGATTGAATGACTGAACCAATAATAATGGATGTCAACAATTAACATGAACAAGTTTAACTAAAACATATGGTAATGAAGGTGATCAGCCTTTCATACCTAATGAACATATACAACATGCACAATGTGCGAATCAATAATTTATTGACGTGGTATAATCAACAATAATTAACCACTAACATGCTTTGAATTAACAACTCAAGTTGAGTTAGGAAACTTTCACAATAATTAGAAGTTCAAGTTTAGAACTTTTTGCACTCATTGATTACCGCTAAGCAATCAATTTAATCTCTTATAAAAGACCTATCATTAATAAGATCGATCCTCCAATTAGCATAATACATTTTATCCCACAACACTATTACTCAAATAATAAATTAGCTAACATTTAGCCACATATAATTAAACATTGCATAATTCTTTTAACTCATTAGTAATATTATTATCCCTTAATAATATTACTATCACTTAACCATTATCTTAAACTTTTGCCTAATATTCTTTTTATAGAATATTTATCATTTACAAATATTATTAATCATTTAATAATATTTAAATCCTTTACTAATATTATTAATCATTTAATAATATTGTAATCACCTTCTAATATTATTAATCATGTAATAATATTTTACTTGTTTCATAAATAATAAAGGTCTCACACATTTTAAGATGCAAATATTTTACATCTTGAAACTTAAACCATTTAAATTTCATTTCGTAAATATCTTTTAACTCTACTCGTAAATTCGAGAGTTTAAATGACTAATGTATAGCTTTTATGGTAAAAATCAATTTACTATATTATTTCTTCACTTTAAATAACTTTTACTTCAGGTTTGTCCGTTCATGAGTCAACAATCGACTATTGCCTCATATATAAACATTTTATCTCACTAGCACATTCGCTTTTTTATTTTTTCATTTTACGATTATTCGCATTTTTGCTTCGTTACGTAAATCTCAAATTTCAAAAACTTCATTTTGAGCAACCGAAAAACCTCAAAATATCATTTTTATGATTAATACAATATTTCAAAGGTTTTACATTCTTTGTTCCACCACAAAATAATTTTTATAGGCACTATATATATATATATATATATTTTTGCTTAAATATGTAATTTATATTTATTACATATTTTTATTGTTTTATTTATGCCTGAAAGAAAGTTTCTCGGCATAAAATATTACTTATAGTCAAATTTCGCACCATAAGACTTTATTAGATTATTATGACTTATTATATCTCTATCATATGCCCAAACACATAATATACTTCATTGAATATCAATTTCAACAATTACATTGAAAAATATCATAAATCTCTTATTAAATCTCCCGTCAAATATTATTAATTATGTAATAATATTTTACGCTAAGGTTACTAACCTTTTAATAACATTCCAGTCACATACTACTAATAATATCTCAATACCATATTATTAGTCACATAAAAATAATTTATGTCATTAATCACTTAAATAAACAATTATTTCAATTGTTTTCCTTCCCGTAATTAATAAACTTGTTTAAACATTTTAAAATGTCATAACATCACAACACCTTAAACCCGACCCAAAACTTCATTACAAACTTGCATACGCCATGCTCACGGGTCTCACTTCATACATCGCATTTTTCCTATTTTTGGACACTTTGAATTTTTTTTTGAAATTTTTACCCAGCCTCACTAAAACAGCCATAACTCTCGCGTTTTAAAACATTTTTGAGCGATTCTTGAGCCCACGCGAAGATAACTTCCAGGGCTACAACTTTTGTCTCACGACATTTTTCCAAAATCATAACACATCAGTCCAGAAATTTACACAAAGGTGGCTTTCGGAATTTGAAAAACAGTTTTATTACATCTCCGAACGCCTATAACTACCTCATCCGAATCGGAATTAGTCCGTTCCGGAGTCTATGGAAAGATAAATTAGAGTACTACAACATACCAAAAGCCCAGAATTTTTAAAGCACCAAAACTGGACGAAATTGCCCTCGCCATTGACTCGCCCGAATCTGCCCATTTTGGTTATAAAACGGAACTATTTTTCACCAAATCAGTCACTACCCCATGTAAACTCAACATTTTTGAGTACTACCACTTGGGTTAACTACTAAACACATATATCTAACATCCCTTTTGACGGATCACAAAAAGAAGTCATAGATTTAAAACGGTGAAATTTCAAAGTATATAGAAATTTTGAGTTTCTAAACTAGAAAAATTTTTTTTTCTCTTCTTTTGGTTTCAAACCAAATCAACACCCAAAATAGCTAAATCCATACATGAATCATATATAAATCACATATATCTTAGGGTTTTAACTCCCAAATCAAAAAACCCAAATCATCAATTACAAAAGATAAAGGAATAAATTAGAGAGAGAGAGAAAAATTTTACCTTCTTCTTCTTCTTCTTCTTCCATGGATGGATCTTCTACTACCCACATGAAGATCAAAAAACTCCTCTTCTTCTCCTCTTCTTTTGCTCAAGCCTCCTCTTCTCTCTCTCTCATATTGCCGTTCCTCTCTCTCTTTCTTTCTATCTTATCTCTTCTTTTCTTTATATCTAATCCTTATCATTTTTTTTTTATTGATAACCGGCCACTTGGCCTTAAATTGCTACATATTGGCTTAATTTTCTTTATCCCAAAAATGACACTCCTTTGCATTTTCTTGTTCAAAAATATCCTCCAAACTTGGATCAAAATTGGGCCAACAATTGGGCTAATTATAAATAATCTCTTGGGTTTTCAATTAATTCCTTTGGGCTATGTAATATTTACATAGTCCAATCCTTATCAACGTGCCCCACCCCAAATATTTAATTAGGATATCCATTCCAAATTTTTAGAATTTAAACCATCACTTTAATAAATTAAATTTTTATAACCCAACTAAACTTGTTTTAATTAAGTTATAAAATTAATAACTTGAGATACTAAAAATATATCTCTTAACTTAATATTATTTTAATATTCTCTCACAAGTGGCTTAGCTTGGGCCATTAATTAATTTCATTGAGCTAGCCATTTTACTCATTTACTACTAACAAAAACTAACTTGGGCTTCCACCCAAAATTTGATTGGATCATTATAATACTTGTCACATACATAATATGTTGGGCTAGATTAAATAATTTAATCATCCTTAATCATTTATCTACAAGTTCTCATGCTTAATTAATTAATTGGGCTTGTTTAAATAATATAACCTCCTTGGCCCATTAAATCTACTTCTCTTGGACTCTATTCAAAATAATTGGGCTATAACCTTATTATAATCCATTATTTTTAATTCTATTTCATTCTACCCTTATCTTTAAATTAGGGTTTACATCTCTCACTCTAGAAAATAAATTCCTTACTCATGCCCTTTTTAATTTCATAAACCAAATTATACTTGGTTATAAAATTAATTATTGGAGATATATAAAATAAATCTCTTAATGTCAAGATATATACATTTATATACTAATATTCTCCCATATTATAACCTCTCAAAGTTATATAATCACCACACCTAATATATATATTAGGTTACATAACTTAATTCTTACTTCACCCTTATATACAAAATAAATGTATTCACATTATATAATGTATATTTATTTACTCATATCCATAATTCATATAATCATAACATATTTCACTTCTCACACTAATTTTGACTTTTCTCCATAAAAAGTCAATCGTTGACTTTGACCAAAAGTCAACCTTTACACATTTTGTGCTTATTGTCCATTTCGACTAAAATTCGACGTTTTGGGACGCAATCGAAAGCGATCCATGCTTCAAAATTCTATCTCTAACTCAAATTTTGAGTTTTAAATTACTTCATTCTCATTACTAATCGTTTTTAACTAACGACTTTATACTTATTCAAATTCTTATTTGTCAGTCAAGGCCAACACTCAAGCTATGTTAATTACTAACATAGTTTTATCTTGATCCTCATATCATTAACTTAATTCATCATTCCTCTTGCTAAAATATATATAGCACTTTACTAAGTATATATATATTTCTATACATATACTCATCTTCGTTTAACCTCATAGCATCTCTTCATGTGAAATCTTATTTCCAATAATAAAATTTCCATATGTACTTATATAACATTTCTTAGACTATTCAGTTCACATCGAATTTACAGGTATCGTAATACCTTATTCTTGATATTCCTCCAAGTACATATTAATTCATTTCTAGGGTTTAGGAATTTTGTAATCCCATATTTTCTCTATTCTCATTCGAATAGCAAACCATATAGGTTTTACTTGAAAATTTTAAATAAATCCTCAAATTCTCATCTAGGTTTTATTCTTTAACCTTTATTCTAATCATTTAAGATTTTAGAAATTTTTGGGTTATCACATTCACCCCTTCTTCTAAGAATTTCGTCCTCGAAATTAAAGCATACTAATCTCTGCTTATTCTCTTATTCATAACTAGGTTTTCAACTTAACCTTTACAATTTCCTCCTTTGAGGATTTCTCTTTCTATCATCATATTTCACCATAACTACTCACTAGGAGTTTACATCTTCTAAACATTCTTCAAAACTAGGTTGTCGTAATAACCTTTATTCAATCATCTCTCGATTCTACTGCATACAACGAGTTTACATTATTTCATATCAATCATCACGTTCTACCACAACATTACTCTGAAGGGTTTAAAAAAAACTTTTCATATATCATCGAGGGATCATAAAAATTTTGAACTCGAGGTTAGGGGTATTTCTACCGCTACCTCTTTCAATTAAGAAAGAAAGGTACTCTACCTCTTAAACATTTCTTTAATAGGTATGTTTACAATCACGAAGAAGGTAAACTCACCGATCTTTGGTACTTTAGATGATCGGTCTATTGTACCTTAGTAATCTGAAACGACTATATCGTCCTTAGATTGGAATATTTTATCCAATTAGTATATCCCCATTTTCGTGGTTGTTCACCTCGGACTTATCATAAGATTCCGCACCAAAACAATTTGGTTTGGCATAAGCTTTCAAAGAATACTTTGAATTTCATAAATATTTGTCTAGTGAATCAAAATAGCTTAGACACATATCAATAATTCAATTTCAATCGAAATATTTCGCCAAATTCGGTTGGCATAAATTATCTTTAAAATTCTTAAAATCATTTTGGCGTTATGATACCTAGACTTTGTATATACAAATTCAGTTGAGGATTCCGTCATTTGATGACTTTGTCATACTACATCATACTATAGTGGGGTGATGATCTTTAGATCACATCCAACACTAAGTAATTCTCGCATTGATAACTCCATCATTTTTATCATCTTTTTGAGTTGCATGATGCATTAATGATATAAAAATACATTTTGACATCTCAAATCATTTTCGTCTCAGCCAAATTAATAAGCATAGACTCTTCTTTAAATCGTTCAAAAACCTTTGCAAATATGTTTTATCATCTCAATAGTAACGAGGTGTCGGTGGCAGAAGTCCACGATACACAATGGTCACCGGAGTTGAGAATAAAATTTATTTTTCAAAAGCACATAGTGCGATTTAGCTTGATGTCAAAAACTTCAAGTCTAGCATAGCTAGAAGATTTGGAATACCTATGCTTCCATCATCAACTTCACTTTTTCTCTTGATCTATTGCTTAATAAATCTATCTATTCTTATAATCCTCAATGCTCCATTCACAACTTTCTTTATACCCCAGTTCATCAAACTTACCACACATTATGGGTTCAGAACTTGCCACAATCATATGGGTTTAAGAACTTATCCTAGTCGGACCATGGCGTCCATTCTTTGAGGGTTCAAAACATATCATATGATTATGAGTCATGAACTTACCATAAGTATGAGTTTTAAGAACTCATAATTAACCTTATATTCTTTACCTATTCGTTATACACATAAGAAAAGAATCACCTTCCCAACATGCATATATCAAATAAGCGCGACATTAGGTTCCAATTATTATCAATGTAAGAAGCTAAGTGGTTGTCAAACCAAACTCTACCACTAATCAATATAGGAAGCTAAGCGGACAATTCCCCGCCCATACAAAGAATTGGTCAACCTAACCACTATATCGACCGAGAAGCTAAGTGATTCTAAAACCAAGTACAAATTCCCTACCATACAAGGAATCATACAACTCAATTCTTGACATGAGTCCTCAATTGAAAACCCACATAATCTTAACTTTCTCTTTTTTTAATCTGAATTTTCTTTAATCCAGTATCTTAATATTTTCCACTCTTTTACGAGTTTACATAGTACCATTTCATAGTACCTTCTCTTTATAGCATCATGCTATATCATTCCAATCACTTAACAAATCATATGTTATTCAATGATTTAATCGATCACGCGTGGTGATCTTATTTTTGTAATCATTTCTTCTTATGCTTACGATCGTTTTATTTTACGATCTTCTTATTCTTCTCCTTAAATCATATTATATTATGATTTTATTAGCACTTTTCCTCTTATAGACATAAATACATTTAGTATCACTTTTCATCTCTATTACTGGAGTCAGGTAACTCCAGATTCTTATCCTTATAGCTCTTTAAGATTCTTCTTTGAATCTTCTTTATCTTTCTCTTTACTTAATGATGAATTTCCATAAACTCATCTCTTATCGCTTAAACTCTATTCGAGTTTATTACTTATCATCTTTGTGGTTATAGCCTAAGGTACACCCACCTAAGGTTTATAACCTACAGCTTTGATACCAACTGTAGCATCCCCGAATCCGGGTCCCAAATCGCCGCGGATTCAGTTCGCTAATCTTTCTATTACTAATTGCGGAAGATATAAACATAAATTGTTTATACATTAAACTTTTACACATCATTCCCCAAGGTCTACAACCTTAACTTAATACATACCTTCAATATCTTAGAAGATTTACAATACTATTTTCATCAGAAAGTTTAATAAATTTAACTACAACATAAAGAAACTTTGCACTTTGTCTTTGCCTCTTCTCCTTATTCAAGCCTTCATCTTAATCTGAAAATTTTATCATGATATAGCAAAGGTGAGCAACAAATTTGCCCAACAAGTTTTACATACAAAGGAGATATATCATGATTGAAAAGAATGGATAAGCTTTCAAGTTTTCAACAATATAATAATTGTGAAATAACATGAATCAATTTTTTCAACGATTGAATGGTGAACCAATAATAATGGATGTCAACAATTAACATGAACAAGTTTAATCAAACATATGGTAATGAAGGTGATCGACCTTTCATATACTGATGAACATATACAACATGCACAATGTGCGAATCAATAATTTATTGACGTGGTATAATCAACAATAATTAACCATTAACATGCTTTGAATTAACAACTCAAGTTGAGTTAGGAAACTTTCACAATAATTAGAAGTTCAAGTTTAGGAACTCACTTGCACTGATTGATTACCGCTAAGCAATCAATTTAATCTCTTATAAAAGACCTATCATTAATAAGATCGATCCTCCAATTAGCATAATACATTTTATCCCACAACACTATTACTCAAATAATAAATTAGCTAACATTTAGCCATATAATTAAACATTAAATAATTCTTTAACTCATTAGTAATATTATTATCCCTTAATAATATTACTATCACTTAACCATTATCTTAAACTTTTGCCTAATATTCTTTTTATAGAATATTTATCATTTACAAATATTATTAATCATTTAATAATATTTAAATCCTTTACTAATATTATTAATCATTTAATAATATTGTAATCACCTTCTAATATTATTAATCATGTAATAATATTTTACTTGTTTCATAAATAATAAAGGTCTCACACATTTTAAGATGAAAATACTTTTTACATCTTGAAACTTAAACCATTTAAATTTCATTTCGTAAATATCTTTTACCTCTACTCAGTAAATTTGAGTTTAAATAAACTAATGTATAGCTTTTATGGTAAAAATCAATTTACTATATTATTTCTTCACTTTAAATAACTTTTACTTGATTTAATAAGCTCATGAGTCAACACCGACTATTGCCTCATATATAAACATTTTATCTCACTAGCACATTCGCTTTTTTTATTTTTCATTTTACGATTATTCGCATTTTTGCTTCATTACGTAAATCTCAAATTTCAAAAACTTCATTTTGAGTAATCGAAAACTTCAAAATATCATTTTTATGATTAATACAATATTTCAAAGGTTTTACATTCTTTGTTCCACCACAAAATAATTTTTTATAGGCAACTATATAAATATATATATATATTTTCGCTTAAATATGTAATTTATATTTATTACATATTTTTATTGCTTTATTTATGCTCGAAAGAAAGTTTCTCAAGATAAAATATTACTTATAGTCAAATTTCGCACCATAAGACTTTTATTAGATTATTATGACTTATTATATCTCTATCATATGCCCAAACACATAATATACTTCATTGAATATCAATTTCAACAATTACATTGAAAAATATCATAAATCTCTTATTAAATCTCCCGTCAAATATTATTAATTATGTAATAATATTTTACGCTAAGGTTACTAACCTTTTAATAACATTCCAGTCACATACTACTAATAATATCTCAATACCATATTATTAGTCACATAAAAATAATTTATGTCATTAATCACTTAAATAAACAATTATTTCAATTGTTTAACTTCCCGTAATTAATAAACTTGTTTAAACATTTTAAAATGTCATAACATCACAACACCTTAAACCCGACCCAAAACTTTATTACAAACTTGCATACGCCATGCTCACGGGTCTCACTTCATACATCGCATTTTTCCTATTTTTGGACACTTTTGATTTTTTTTGAAATTTTTACCCAGCCTCACTAAAACAGCCATAACTCTCGCGTTTTAAAACATTTTTGAGCGATTCTTGAGCCCACGCGAAGATAACTTCCAGGGCTACAACTTTTGTCTCACGACATTTTTCCAAAATCATAACACATCAGTCCAGAAATTTACACAAAGGTGGCTGTTCGGAATTTGATTAACAGTTTTGATACACATCTCCCGAACGCCATAACTACCTCATCCGGAATCGGAATTAGTCCGTTCCGGAGTCTATGGAAAGCTAAATCAGAGTAATACAACATACCAAAAGCCCAGAATTTTTAAAGCAACAAAACTGGACTAAATTGCCCTCGCTACTGACTGCCCCGAATCTGCCCATTTTTGGTTATAAAAACGGAACTGTTTTCACCAAATCAGTCACTACCCCATGTAAACTCAACATTTTTGAGTACTACCACTTGGGTTAACTACTAAACACATATATCTAACATCCCTTTTTGACGGATCGCAAAAAGAAGTCATAGATTTAAAACGGTGAAATTTCAAAGTATATAGAAATTTTGAGTTTCTAAACTAGAAAAATTTTATTTTTCTCTTCTTTTGGTTTCAAACCAAATCAACACCCAAAATAGCTAAATCCATACATGAATCTATATAAATCACATATATCTTAGGGTTTTACCCCCCCTTGGACCCCCCCGTCGTAGCGCACGATGGTCGTGTCCCCTATATTTTATATATAGTTTTCTTTAATTATATATAAATTGTTATGTGCTTATTGTGATATGCATGGTGCACAGTTATGGCCTTTTGACCCATAGGTTAGTGGTTTTTGGTTTTGAAATACGGCTTGCATGTCGTGCCTTCTATAAATTCTAATGTAATATTCTCTTCTCATCTAAATCCCCTCGAATGTAACTCGAGGTTTCTTTATGTCATGTAATAATCAGTAATTGATAAAGATGTCAAGATGGAGAACACAATGAAAAGATGATGATGGAGAGGAGGCGCATGCTAGAGGAAGATCCAAGGAAGTTATTTATTTTAAGATCTTTTACCACCTTAGATTGACCTTCAATCTTTCATTAGCTTGAAAAGATTGACAGTGGATTGGGCCATAACTGTGACACATTTAATTTTGCACTTTATTTATGCTTGTATGTTATATGATATGATTAATAATGTGCATGCTTAACAAGATTAAAATTGGTGAGATCTAAATTAATAAAATCCTCATTAAATTATTAAGTCTAAATCGGATGCCTTCCAATGAATAACACTCATCAAGACCTTGATCGATAGATGTAGGTTTGCCAAAGCAAAGTACCCTATTTATCTAGGTAAGATGCGATAGGATAATTGTGATATCCAAACTATTAAAATCATTGGGCCCGACTTAACTAAGTTATCTCAATAGGATTGTGGACTTAGAGGCATAGAGTTTGGTTGGTACCATTAGATGGACTAGAAACAAATGTTGTTTACCAAACTATCCAGGAGTTATATATGATATAATTGACAAAGGGTTGTCTACCTAAATAATTATGTTTTGAGAGAATAGCCAAAGCTAACTTAAGGCATAATGAAATATGGATCTTGGCTCACTAGAAAGATTTAATAGAAAATGCTTTCCGAATTAATGGTGAGAGCTATTAATTTGAATAAAATAGTGGGAGGTATATTTTGAATGTACTATTATCAATTATATAATATCAACTCTGTAATTTGACTTATTATTGTTGCACTTATAAATTGTAGATATCAAATGGCAAACAACAACAACACAAATAGTCTTTCATTACGATCGGTCCTTGAAAAGGACAAGCTAAGTGGAATTAATTTCCTCGATCGACATAGGAACTTGAGGATTGTCCTCAAACAAGAGCGTAAGCTATATGTCCTTGATGGGCCCATTCCTGCAAAGACCAAATTGCCATCGCACCACTGCGAAATGAGCATAATGCTTACAAGAAGCATCAAGATGATGCTCACGGGTGTGAGTTGTGTCATGCTAGCAAACCATGAACGCCGAGCTTCGGAAGCAACATGAGTTGATGGATGCTTTATGAGATGATCGAGCATCTCAAGAAATTGTTCAAGGCATGCTCGACAGAGAGGTATGATACAAGCAAGGCGTTGTATCATCACTGCAAAATGGGTGAACGTGATCCAGTTGGTCCACATGTCTTTGAAAATGATTGGGTATATTGAGTACCTTGATAGGTTGGGTTTTCCAATCACTCCTAAGCCCAAACCGACCTTGTTTTGCAATCTTGAAGCAATGACTACTCTCAATTTGTTATGAACTATCTTATGAATGAAATTGAGAAACCCCTTACTAAGTTGTTGAGCATGTTAAGAACTCGCCGAGAACAACATGAAAAAGCGAGACCCGCTCCCATAATGATGGTGCAAAAGGGGAATGCTAAGGAAATTGGAAAGGCAAGAAGAAGATGGGATCTAAATCTTTTGCCAAACCCAATTCCAAAACCAAACAGAGCTTTAAAACCTAAAGGTGGGGTGGCTAAGGAAGGTGAATGTCACTTCGTGGAAAACCCGGACCTTTGGAAAAGGAACCGTCATGCTTATCCGGAAGAAGTGAAGAAAAGAAAAGGAAGTACGACTTCGATTCAAGTATATATGTTATAGAAGTCAACTTGTCTACTTCTACATCATGGGTATTGGATCTTTGGATGTGGTTCTCACATTTGTGTTAATGTATGTGGACTCTAGAAGGAATAGAACTTTAAGCGAAAGGAGAGGTTGACCTACGAGTTGGAAATAGAGCAAAAGTCACTTTGACCGGCCGTAGGAACTTATCATTTATCTTTGCCCACCGGGCTAGTTTTAGAATTAGAAGATTGTTATTTTGTGCCTCGCTATAAGCAAAAACATTATTTACATTTCTTGTTTGGACAAGAAAGGTTTTCATTTATAATAAAGAACAATCGTTGTTTGTTTTACTTAAATGATATTTGTTATGGTGTTGCACAATTGTTTAACGGTCTCTATATTCTTGATTTAGAAATGCCTATCTATAACATAAATACAAAACGATTTAAATCAAATGATTCAAATCCGACATATCTCCGCATCATTGCTTAGGCCATATAAATGAGAAACGATATCCAAACTCCATAAAGATGGGTTCTTGGATTCATTTGATTTTGAATCATATGAGAAATGCGAGTCTTGTTTATTAGGTAAGATGACTAAAGCCCCTTTCATCGGACACGATTGAGCGGGCTAGCGATGTATTGGGACTTATACATAGTGATGTATGTGGACCCATGAGTTCGATTAGCAAGAGGTAGGTTTTATTACTTCATTACATTTATCGATGACTTTAGTAGATATGGATATGTGTATCTTATGAGACACAAACCAATCCTTTGAAAAGTTCAAGGAATTCAAGAATGAAGTTCAAAACCAATTTGGCAAAAGCATAAAAGCCCTTCGATCCGATCGAGGAGGTGAATACTTAAGCTAAGACTTTGATGACCTTCTAAAGGAGTGTGGTATTATATCACAACTCACTCCACCTGGAACACCGCAATGGAATGGTGTATCTGAGAAGAGGAAATGAACCTTTGTGGAAAAGGTACGAATCAATGAGAATTCAGCCAAACTTTCCAAAAGCTTTTGGGGTCATGCCCTAGAGATACCGTGATTCACACTTAACGTGTTCCTACAAAGACGGTTCGAGAAGACACCATATGAAATGTGGACCGAGAAACGCCCTAGTATATGTCGTTCATGAAGATTTGGGGTTGCGAGGCGTGCGTCAGAAACGCCCGAATTCGACAAGCTCGGACCCAAATCTGACAAATGTAATTTTGTGGGATACCCAAAAGAAACAAAAGGGTATTATTTCTACAAACCTTTTGAGAACAAAGTGGTTGTTGCTCGAACTGGTATTTTTCTAGAAAGAGAATTTGTCTCTAAAGGAAGCGATGGGAGGAAAGTAGAACTCAAGAAATTCGAGAACCACAAAATATCATTGAACTCGAAGTTGGAACATGAGCAGAACCACAAGAAATTGTGGAAAGTGAACTCCGCTCAAATTACACAAGTCATTCGTAGATCCGGTAGGACACGCCAAGAGCACGAGAGATATTATGGATATCTTGTGACTAAAAACGGCGATGTGATGCTCATAGATCAAGATGAGCACGCTTCTACCAAGAAGCTATGAATGGACCAGATTCGAGAAATGGCTTGAAGCCATGAAATGCGAGATGGACTCCATGCATACTAACCAAGTATGGACTGGTTGATCCACCAAGGGTAAAACCAATTAGGTGCAAGTGGGTTTTCAAGAAGAAAACCGACATGGATGGTAATGTACAAACCTATAAAGGCCGATTGGTAGCAAAAGGTTTCAAACAAATTCAAGGTGTTGACTATGATGAAACCTTCTCTCCAAAGTGGCAATGGTTAAATCCATCAGGATCTTACTTGCTATTACGACTTTTTATGATTACAAAATCGCAGATGGATGTCAAACCGCTTTCCTTAACTGAAATCTCCTCGAGGATGTGTATATGACACAACCCGAGGGTTTTGTCACCCAAAGGATCTTTGAAAGGTATGTAAGTCTGCAATGATCCATTTATGGATTGAAGCAAGCCTCTCTGAGTTGGAATCTTCGATTTGATGAAGCGATCAAAGAATTTGGCTTTATTAAAATGAAGATGAACCTTGTGTATATAAAAAGGTTAGTGGGAGTCACATTGTATTCCTAGTATTATATGTTGATGACATATTAATTATTGGGAATGACATTCCTTCCTTACAAAGTCAGAAAAACATGGTTAGGAAAATGTTTCTCCATGAAAGATTTGGGCGATGTCGCTTTACATTTTAGGTATCAAGATCTATAGAGATAGATCAAGAAAATGCTCACCTAAGTCAAAGTACATATATTGATAAAGTGTTGAAACGGTTCAGCATGCAAGAGGCGAAAAGAGGAAACTTACCCGTGACTCATGGTGTAAAGATCTCTAAGGCCCAATGTCCTAAATCACAAGATGATGAGGAGCGTATGAGAAAGATCCCTTATGCTTCGGCAATTGGATCTATTATGTATGCAAGGATATGTACTCGTCCGGATGTCTCGTATGCTTTGAGCATGACGAGAATATACCAGTCGAATCCAGGTGAAGGTCACTGGACAACAGTCAAGAATATCCTCAAGTACCTGAAAAGGACTAAGGATTCATTCTTGGTATATGGAGGTGAAGACGAACTAGCAGTAAAGGGTTACACAGATGCTAGTTTCCAGACTGACAATGATGACTATAAGTCTCGGTCCAGTTTTGTGTTTTGCCTTAATGGTGGTCTTTGTTAATGGAAAAGTTCAAGCGAAGAGATGAGTCGATTCTACAACAGAAATGAGTATATTGCTTCTTCTAGTGACCCAAGGAGGTCAGATGGATTAAAAAGTTCATCATCGAACTTGGTGTTGTTCCAAACCATTGTTGATCCGGTTGCTCTATACTTTGTGATAATAATGGAGCCATCAGACAAAGCTAAGGAACCCAGATCTCACTAACGATCCAAGCATATACTTAGGAAGTACCATCTCATCCGTGAAATCATTGATAGAGGTCATGTACATATAGGAAGAGTGCCAACAGATGATAATGTTGCGAGATCCACTAACCAAGGCTTTGTCGCAACAGGCTAACGACGGTCACACTAGTTCCATGGGTATTAGATACATGAGTGATTGGCTCTAGTGCAAGTGGGAGACTGTTAGAGTTTATGCCCTAGAGGCCAATTATTTGATATAATTGCTTAACGTTTTGATATTATATTTGATTGAATAAATATATGATTTTATTATGATTTTATTTACTGCGTAATATAATTGTTAACATAATAAAATTCCTTAGAATAGTGATACAAATTATATAGTTTCAAGTATGTGACTTGAACATGAGATTATATATTACCATTAGTATCAGTGTTCTTAAATGTCCCTAGTCGAGTATCATTGTTGATGGGACAACAATGATGCATGGAGACTAGTATGTGGATTGACTGATGACCAAATCTCATTGGTCATAAATATATGAGATATTAAGTCAATGCATAGGTACATGTTAGAGAACGATGTACTGGACAGACCCACCATGAGAATTCTATATGGAGCATTATGCGAAGTGTCGTTAGCAATTCTCATAGTGACAATGATGTAATGGTCCTCCGACCTGAAATCGCTATATTACTACACGAGAATTTATGTACTTTGATATCATCAAATGTCACCTTTAATAGTGGTGGACTATAAAGGTGATTATTGGGTTCATCATTAATCGTGTGAGAAATATGAGTGATCTAGATGGAATTTAACCATCCTATATATTTTGGGTGATATCCATAGGCCTCTTGATTGAGTAGGACTATGAAATGCATGGCCATGCTCAAATAGTGATTTGTTTCATATAGTCTACTCATTGATCAAGAAAACTCAGATTAAATTATGAAGAGTATGACACATTCCATGACTCGAGTTTAATCTAGGATATTAAGGTTAAAAGGATTAAATTACATTGAAACATTGGTCACGAAAAGGTTGCATCGAATCATCGATCTTATTATTACTTGGGTAGCAAGTGATGCATTACTAGATGCCGCTCAATCGCTTATAATTTTATAATATGATTTTAAAATTATTGCCAACGTAATAATAACCTATAGGTCACACACATAGTAACGTTATTTAAAGAGAATTAATTTAAATTTTAAGGATTTAAATATATTAATATGATTAATAGTATTTAAATCACGTAATTTAAATTAAAAGGATAATTTGTATATATGTATATTAATTAAGTAAGACTTAATTAAGATATATATATATATATATATATATATATATATAAATTTGGATTTTATAAAATTAGGTTTTGATTTGATTAATTCCTTTTAACTACTATATATATATGATATATAGCAAACTACTTAGGGTTATATATCATAATAGAAAAACCCTATCCGTTCTTAGAGAGAGACTAGAGAGAAAGCAGGTTTCAAAATCCATTCCTTTTGGTGGCTAGTACTGCAAGTCCTTCTTATTGCAGTAATCGCTCGACGGTTGCCTCGTGAGGCGTTCGATGTGGATACACAAGTAGAGGCGCAATCGGTTTGTATTGCGTTGGAGATTCGAGGCGCAGTCGGTTTCAGATTCTCGTTTTTGTTTATATCTGGTATAATCTCTAAACCTCTGAATTAATTGATTTTCACATGGATCCTGTTTTAGGGTTTCGGAAATTGCTTTAAAATTTTAATTTCCGCTGTACGTTTCTGTGCCGAAGCCCAACAAGGAACCCTAATCGAATGCCGGGAAATACTAATTTTTAATTCGAAAATCCTAAACCCTAATTAGGAAACCCTAATCCTAATTAGCATGACTAATGTGGTTAGTAACCTTTAATATAATTAGGAAACCCTAATTATATTTTAGAAGTCTTAATTTTCTATTTTAAAACCCTAATTAGAAAATTCTAGAAACTAAAATTGTAAAACCTAAGGGTTAGAACCTTAGGGTTAAACCCTAAGGATTTGGCAAGTTACCTATATGCCATTAAAATTATATGTTCAATGACCAAAATGCCCTTTTTGGATTTCTTTAATTGATAACTTGTAAATGTTTCCAAATTGGGAGTTGGTAACCAACTATTATTGACATTGTGACTCATAAACTCCAGCAAATCATTCCAATTCATCAGCCATATACAACATATCATATTATATATAGATTAGAGAGAGAAAGTCTAACATTTTGCTTATTTTGCTATCAAACACTCAACCCACATTTCTCTCTCCAAACCTCTGAATTTCTTAAGTGATTTAGTCACATTATAACCTCCAGAAACACTAAGATCAGTTAAGGAGATCAAAGATCAAGGATTGGACAAGAGAGGTATAAACCTTAACTCACCATTTGATCTTGTATGCTAAGAAAAAAATTCAAGTTTATGTGTTTAGATTCATGCTAGAGGATGTTATAGGATGATCTATGATGAGATCTATAGCATCAAATGGCTTTAAAAATGATGTTTTTCAAAACTGCGCTCAAGAACATTATTTGTGGTCTGATAAGCTAATGTCAGGAGCCACAGATTCTTCTCCGTTCATGATTTTTGTTGATTTATGTTTTAGATATGTAGTCTGACATGAGCTATTCGATCTGGAAGTGGAATCACAATCATTCCATATCCATATTGTAGGTTATTCATGGTCAAAACCCATTGACCGAGCATGACCAAGAGTTTCTGGTTAACCCAGAAACTCATTTTTCAGTGCCTGATAGGATTTTGTTAGCCCCAGATCTGTCATGTGTTATTTTGATGATGTTATTATATCTAGATTATAGCATGTTATATGGACTTTAGATCCATGGCTTTAGATCCCATAAATAGTCAACAGATCGAGTGTAGTGAGCGGTCAAACTAGGCCATTCGGTCACGATTGTAATTTCTAGAATTCCTAGAAACCGGATGAACAAGCCTTCTGACAGGGTTTGACCGAGTTTAATCTGGAACATGTGATGTAGTTGGACTGATCTGTTCTTATATACATGTTCTATGACATGCGACCTACACATTTGGACCATGAAAACACTTAACTAATGACCAGAGCACCTGATTAAGTGGGCTTGAAAGTGACCATGAACTGCCTGGGTTTCTGGATTACCCAGAAAACCCAAGAACACTCTGACAAGCACTTTGGAGATACCGATCTCCTTGATATGATGTAGTATGACCAAAATAAGTGTTGGAACTTATAGAGTTACATAAACACTACACGATGGATGCTCAAGCTTGCCCAGAAACGCATTACACTGAGAATCAAAGGCGGTCAAACGAGACCCCTTGAAGTTTATACCTTATTTTGTCGTTCACCGAAGATAAGTTCAGCTAGGATGGAGGCACCAAAGGCCGTCCCAGAAAAGTCAAAGCCGGTAGTTTAAGAGAGAGAGTTTTTTTTTTCATGACAAGGAACCTGAATAAAATTACACGGGTATATTAGTCATAAACTCTTGCGAAGTTTATACCTTATTAGATACCAGTTCTACCCACTCTTTTATTGCACCTAGTTGTGTTCAATGTTTGAAGTTAACTCCAGAGAAGTTAGACTTTGATATATCTGTTTAAACTCAGTTGGGAGAAACCTTCATTACCTCCACTATATATAAATCTTGTTCAAATCAACACTTCAAAGTTACTCGTCGATCGTATCTCTCCGAAAATACTTGCCTTTGATGTAATTTTGGAAACGATTGGTTAACTACTCATCATGCTTTTCGTAAGGTTGTTAGCTTTCATATTCCTAACCAACCTATTATGCGAATTCAAAGCAACCAAATCACTAAAGTCAATTATTGTCATATCAAGCCATAAGTAAAGAGCCCTATCCTTTCGTTGTTGACTTTTTGTGTGGAATGCACCAAGCCGGACTTTTACGTAGGCGACGCCGTGAATGACGATGGCAAGTTGATAGGTATCAATGTGACGACTTATCCAAGTCTTGGATGAGGGTCACAATTTTGAATGATATTTCTATTGTTAATAAATTTCTTGACGTATTCTTGAAGACTTCCTGGTCTACCCCAGAGCGTGAAATCGAATTATGTATTGACCCCAGTACAAAACCCATTTCTTAAACCCTCAAATATTTTCTTCACCTAAAACGAACGTGTAATGTGCCAAAGACGTTGGCTCGAGCTGTTGAAGATTACGATCGTACAATTCAATATCATCGTGGAAGAGCGAACGTGGTAGCTGACGTGTTGAGTAGAAGATCGTATGCATTTATGAGTGCGATATTTTTAACACAAAGACTCATTTCGTATAACTTACAAATGATGAAGATAGAGTTAAAAACTCTAGGGACCCACATGAAGATAACGAATATACAAGTAGAATCAACTTTAATCGATAAAGTTAAAGCCGCTCAAGCTACACACTCGGAGCTGATGAATGTGAATAATTAAGAAGGTTCAAGAGGGCATTATTCTAGAAGCAAGAATTGACGAAGAGAGGAAATCTCAACACTCGATTTAATTGACCCATTTTAAATCCTCGATCAAGTAGGAACTGTGGCTTATAAACTCGTTTTACTGCCAAGTATGTCGCGTGTTCATAACGTTTTTAACGTATCAATGTTACGTAAATATGTGGACGACCCGAACTACATTATTAATTTAGAACCGGACGAGATAGCAGAAGATTTAACGTATGAGAAGATACGTGTTAACATCTTGGATAAGAAGGATCATATTCGACGCTCAAAGGTTATACCTCAAGAGTTAGAATTTGAAGTGAAGTCAAGGTATCCTCACCTATTTGGCATACCAGGTAAGTACGTAAATTTCGAGGGCGAAATTTCATAAGGAGGGGAGATTGTGAGACCCCAGATTTTATGAATAAAGATTTAATTTTCTCGAAATAATTTTTTTAATATTATGGTGTTGATTTGATGTAATGTTATAGTTGTGGGTAATATTTACAAATTTTGCAAAGTAAGCAAGTGGTTGTATAATATTCGATTGGTCGGGGAATATTATTTTTGTCAGGGAATATCCAAATGCAATGATCAGACAATCATTGGTGGACCCCACAATGTAATTATTATCGGATAGAGAAAATGACAAAAATACTTTATAAAAATAACTTGGCGGAAGTTTTACTGTTAAGCTGTTGAAACACCGGTGTTAAAAGTACAAGAATATGTCTGGCGTGGTTAAGCATAGTAGCACCCGGTATTGATTATTGATGCTTACGTGAGAAGTCACCGGTTATACTCAATTATTGCTACGATAATTCTTTGAATCATATCTCTCATATTATTGATTCAATTATTGTTACGATATCATCCGCATAATATGATATATTGTTCAATCGGGTATTCGGGACACTTTTCGTGTCGGAGTACTATTCATGAGTTACTATTCACGAGTTACTATTTATGAGTTACTATTCACCAGTTACTATTCATGAGTTACTATTCACCCGATTACTATTCACTCTAGTATTGTGCATTCGGGTATTTGGGTACCATATTATTCCATGAGGAGATGTGCTAATTTTTTAGACTGTTGGTTGAAGATATAATAGTAAGTCAATATGGACCGCTGGTAGAGTTATATTAGTAAATCAATATGGATCATTTGGTTTAAAGTTTTAATAGTAAATCAAGTATGGACCAGTTGTTTTAAGTTTTAATAGTAAACCAATATGGACCGTCTGTTTAATAGTAAATGAATCTGGACCGTTCATGAATTAGTTCTTATTCATTCCATTTTCCTATAAATAAGCTCATTCCTTCATTATTTCTTACGAATTCTTTGAAACTCTAGAGAGAGAATTATAAGAGAACCTATAGAAAAGTATTCGCTACTTCCCTACTCTTATATTTTTTTCTTTTATGGTAAGGGATGTTATTTGTTGTACTCATGAAGAGAACTTATGTTATTCCATTATTTATTATTACATTGGATAACTTTTGATATCGCCAAGCTACCCTATACATGGTGACATTCTTCTAATATTCCGTTCTTTATTATTCGCCGGAATATCACATGCGTAAGCGCTTTTTATCGGACTGGTTCCATTATTTATTATTACATTGGAATATCCTCGCTTTATGCGTTCGTGGGACCTGGTTCCATTATTTATTATTCGTCGCTTAATATCACATGCATGCGTTTCACGGACCGGGTTCCATCCTTTATTATTACATTGGAATAACTCACTGCAGCGGCCTATCGCATGCATGGTGATTTCTTTTGTTATTCCATTCTTTATTATACTCAGGTTGATTAAAACTTTGACTTCTATACCCATGAAATTAGTGGAATATCTTTGATATTTGCGCTTCATCCAAAGATCTTTTTCATAGAAATATTCTTCGAGCATTCTTGAATTTTACTCTACAAAGCAGTATCATGTTGACAATTTGAACGTTATCAGTTCCTGAATAAATTAATTCTTCAACTTGTTTTATTGAATTCTTATATCATTGTCATCATCCTCATGTTTATATTATGTTGAAAGTCATCTGTGGCCTGTAGTGCATAGTTGGACTTGGTATGATTATGACCAGGGATTATTCGTTATAATCATAACCGTAATGTTACAAATGATGTGGAAAAAGTCCTCATTGGCCCGTAGTGCAATGATGAATTGTTTTATGGCATGATCAGGACCGTTGATGAAAACATGATTATCTTAAGCCGTAGTGCATGGATAATTCGTGGTCGTGATACTAAAGAATATCCTTGGCCGTAGTGCAGGGGTGATTCGATGATGTGGATTATTTATTAAGTTGAGTCCCAGAAATAAAAGTGATGAAAAACCTTTTAAATCATAGAAGATAGTAGATTTTATTCCCTACTTGACTCTTATAATGGATTGCTTGTTCTGCTGCAGTTAAACTTGATAGTTATTATATTTTATCGATTTAACACTGTTGAGGGCTAACGATAAATTATTTTGCATTATCTTAGTCATAATATTTCTTCTTTGGGCTAGTTGAGCTCACCCTTTCTTTCCTTTGTTCTCTTGTGAAATGAGAACGAGAAATGGGACTAATCGGGGAACAGAGTGATGGTCCTAGATGGTGCATTAGTAGTCCTCACTATTCTGTGAAATAGTGTGATAATAATTGTAATGAGGACTCCTTTTGAGTTTGTATAATCTCTAGTAGACAATATTTGTATTCAAAGTCACAGTTTATGTTTTGTCGTATTGTACATGACAGTTGTATTATTAAGTTGTATTTGAATTCTGTACCATGTATCTGGCGACTCAAGATGGGTGATGTATACCTAATTTTGGGGGCGTCACAGTTGGTATCAAAGCTTAGGGATATGATCCCTGGCTAAGATGTGAGAATAGAACTATAAGGGGAGAGACGGGGAATTCCTTCACTAGTATGACTTACCTAAGTTTTTTTTGGTATTTAATTGGTTGGTCAGAATATATGGATAATATGTTACATGTCAATTAACCTTTTGTTTTGTGGCAGTATCTGAAAATGACATCTGAGAATGTTGAGAATAGCAATGGAGCACAGGCGACCGTTGATTCACCATATATCAATAAATCAGGATAATGTGCAACAGGATGGCGATAATCCTCCTGTAAACAACAACACTGATCAATTGACAAACGACGGTACGTTTAGGAGTTTTTTAGAATTCATGCAACATCAGGTGAAGGCGGCCCCTGTTCATGATGCAGGAGAAAACAATGGCAACCCACGGTTGGTCACCGCTAAGCAATTCAAGGAGCTGGGACCACCGGAGTTTTTAGGAAAGCCAGAACCACTTAAGGCGGAGACGTGGTTAAAGCAGATCACCAAGATATTTGATGTCTTGGGATGCTCTGAGGAGCAAAAGGTTTCCTTTGTCACCTTTATGTTACGTGAAGAGGCAGATCACTGGTGGGAATCTATAAAATGTACCCAGCCTAACGCACTCAAGATGTCTTGGGAGAAGTTCCAAGAGCTGTTCAATGACAAGTACTTTCTCGAAAGCATTCGTCACATGAAGGAGGTGGAATTTATCAAGTTGGAGCAAAACAACATGACCGTGTCGCAGTACGAAGCCAAGTTTTCCGAGTTGTCCCAATTTGCGTCCCACTTGGTGGATAATGAAGAGAGAATGACGCAGATGTTTTTAAGAGGTTTGAAGCCGGAGATACGTCAACATCTTATTTCTCATAAACTGTGTTTGTATTCAGATGTTGTAAATAGGGCTCAGTTAGTGGAGTGCGATAACGAGTCAACGCAACGAAAAGAGAGCAGCCGGCAAAATGATAATACCAATGAGAGCAGTCATCAAAGCGGTGACAATAAGCATAGAGAGAATCAACAGGCCAGAAATGGTAACCACTTCAGTGGTAATCATGGTTAAAACAATAAGAATGGACATTTCAAGAAGAGGAGATTCAACAATGATGGAAAGAAGTCAACACCAAAGACCCGTTGTTAAGGAAGGAGAACGACCACCCATCATATGCTTCAAATGCGAGGGAGGGACACATCGGTCAAAGCTGCGCGATGCCAGTCAAAGCATGTTATAATTGTGGAAGAGAAGGTCACTTAGCCTAATTTTGTCGTTCACCGAAGACAAGTTCAGCTAGGATGGAGGCACCAAAGGCCGTCCCAGAAAAGTCAAAGCCGGTAGTTTAAGAGAGAGCGTTTTTTTTTTTCGTGACAAGGAACCTGAATAAAATTACACGGGTATATTAGTCATAAACTCTTGCGAAGTTTATACCTTATTAGATACCAGTTCTACCCACTCTTTTATTACACCTAGCTGTGTTCAATGTTTGAAGTTAACTCCAGAGAAGTTAGACTTTGATATATCTGTTTAAACTCAGTTGGGAGAAACCTTCATTACCTCCACTATATATAAATCTTGTTCAAATCAACACTTTCATGTTACCTGTCGATCGTATCTCTCTGAAAATACTTGCCTTTGATGTAATTTTTGGAAACGATTGGTTAACTACTCATCATGCTTTTCGTAAGGTTGTTAGCTTTCATATTCCTAACCAACCTATTATGCGAATTCAAAGCAACCAAATCACTAAAGTCAATTATTGTCATATCAAGCCATAAGTAAAGAGCCCCGATCCTTTCGTTGTTGACTTTTTTGTGTGGAATGCACCGAAGCCAGACTTTCTATAGGCGACGTCGTGAATGACGATGGCAAGTTGATAGGTATCAATGTGACGTACTATCCAAGTCTTGGATGAGGGTCACAATTTTGAATGATATTTCTATTGTTGATAAATTTCTTGACGTATTCTTGAAGACTTCCTGGTCTACCCCAGAGCGTGAAATCGAATTATGTATTGACCCCAGTACAAAACCCATTTCTTAAACCCTCAAATATTTTCTTCACCTAAAACGAACGTGTAATGTGCCAAAGACGTTGGCTCGAGCTGTTGAAGATTACGATCGTACAATTCAATATCATCGTGGAAGAGCGAACGTGGTAGCTGACGTGATGAGTAGAAGATCGTATGTATTTACGAGTGCGATATTTTTAACACAAAGACTCATTTCGTATAACTTACAAATGATGAAGATAGAGTTAAAAACTCTAGGGACCCACATGAAGATAACGAATATACGAGTAGAATCAACTTTAATCGATAAAGTTAAAACCGCTCAAGCTACACACTCGGAGCTAATGAATGTGAATAATTAAAAAGGTTCAAGAGGGCGTTATTCTAGAAGCAAGAATTGACGAAGAGAGGAAATCTTAACCCTCGATTTAATTGACCCATTATAAATCCTCGATCAAGTAGGAAATGTGGCTTATAAACTCGTTTTACTACCAAGTATGTCGCGTGTTCATAACGTTTTTAACGAATCGATGTTACGTAAATATGTGGACGACCCAAACAACATTATTAATTTAGAATCGGACGAGATAGCAGAAGATTTAACGTCTTAGAAGATACGTGTTAACATCTTGGATAAGAAGGATCATATTCGACGCTTAAAGGTTATACCTCAAGAGTTAGAATTTGAAGTGAAGTCAAGGTATCCTCACCTATTTGGCATACCAGGTAAGTACGTAAATTTCGAGGGCGAAATTTCATAAGGAGGGGAGATTGTGAGACCCCAGATTTTATGAATAAAGATTTAATTTTCTCGAAATAATTTTTTAATATTATGGTGTTGATTTGATGTAATGTTATAGTTGTGGGTAATATTTACAAATTTTGCAAAAGTAAGCAAGTGGTTGTATAATATTCGATTGGTGGGGAATATTTTTTTTGTTGGAGAATATCCGCACGACAAGACAATCATTAGTGGACCCCATAATGTAATTATTGTCGGACAGAAAACGATAAAAATACTTTATAAAAATAATGACGGAAGTTTTACCGTTAACTGTTGAAACACCCGGTGTTAAAAGTACAGTAATACGCGTGGTTGCACAGTAGAACACGGTATTGATTATTGATGCTTACGTTAGAAGTCACTCAATTATACTCAATTATTGCTACAGTAATTGCTGAATCATATCTCTCATATTATTGATTCAATTATTGTTACAGTATCATCTGCATAATATGATATATTGTTCAATCGGGTATTCGGGACACTTTTCTTGTCAGAGTACTATTCATGAGTTACTATTCACGAGTTACTATTCATGAGTTACTATTCACTAGTTACTATTCACGAGTTACTATTCACGAATTACTATTCACCCGATTACTATTCACTCTAGTATTGTGCATTCGGGTATTTGGGTACCATATTATTCCATGAGGAGATGTGCTAATTTTTTGCATCGTTGGTTGAAGATATAATAGTAAGTCAATATGGATCATTTGGTAGAGTTATAATAGTAAATCAATATGGATCATTTGGTTTAAAGTTTTAATAGTAAATCAAGATGGACCGTTGTTTTAAGTTTTAATAGTAAACCAATATGGACCGTCTGTTTAATAGTAAATCAACTGGACCGTTCATGAATTAGTTACTATTCATTTCATTTTCCTATAAATAAGCTCATTCCTTCATTATTTTTTACTTAATTCATTGAAACTCTAGAGAGAGAATTATAAGAGAACCTATAGAAAAGTATTCTCGCTACTTTCCTACTCTTATATTCAGTTTTTTTTTACTGAGTAAGGGATGTTATTTGTTGTACTCATGAAGAGAACTTATGTTATTCCATTATTTATTATTACATTGGAATAACTCAGATACGCTGGCTACCCTATACATGGTGACATTCTTCTAATATTCCGTTCTTTATTATTCTCATTGAAATATCCTATCTCGTGCATTTACGTGGGATTGGTTCCATTATTTATTATTCATTTGGAATATCACCTCGTGCGTTTACTTGGGACTGGTTCCATCCTTTATTATTCTGTTGGAATAACCTGCCTGTGCTGTCTATCCCATGCATGGTGATTTCTTTTGTTATTCCATTCTTTATTATACTCAGTTGGTTAAAACTTTGACTTCTATACCCATGAAATTAGTGGAATATCTTTGATATTTGCGCTTCATCCAGTATCTTTTCATGGAAAAATTCTTCTGAGCATTATTGAATTTTACTCTACAAAGCAGTATCATGTTGACAATTTAAACGTTATCAGTTCCTGAATAAATTAATTCTTCAACTTGTTTTATTGAATTCTTATATCATTTTCATCATCCTTATGTTTATATTATGTTGAAAGTCATACATCTGTAGTTCATAGATGGACTTGGTATGATTATGACCAGGATTATTCAAGATAATCATATAGTAATGTTACAAATGATGTGGAAAAAGTCCTCATCGCCCGTAGTGCATTGATGGGCGCTTTTGGTATGATTATGGCTATGGATTCTCTTTGGTAGTAGTGCAATGATGAGTTTTTTATGGCATGATCGGGACCGTTGATGAAAACATGATTCTCTTAAGCCGTAGTAGCATGGATAATTCGTGGTCGTGATACTAAAGAATATCCTGGCCAGTAAAGTGTGAGGGGTGATTCGATGATGTGGATTATTTATTAAGCTGAGTCCCAGCGATAAAAGTGATTAAAAACCTTTTAAATCATAGAAGATAGTAGATTTTATTCCCTACTTGACTCTTCTAATGGATTGCTTGTTCTATTGCAGTTAAACTTGATAGTTATTATATTTTATCAGTTTAACAGTGTTGAAGGCTAACGATAAATTATTTTACATTATCTTAGTCATAATATTTCTTATTGGGCTAGTTGAGCTCACCTTTCTTTTCTTTGTTCTCTTTCGTGAAATGAGAGCGTAGTTGGGACTAATCGGGAACAGAGTGATGGTCCTAGATGGTGCATTAGTAGTCCTCACTATTACGTGAAATAGTGTGATAATAATTGTAATGAGGACTCCTTTTGAGTTTGTATAATCTCTAGTAGACAATATTTGTATTCAAAGTCACATTTATGTTTTGTCGATTATTGTGGCAGTTGTATTATTAAGTTGTATTTGAATTTGCACCATGTGTCTCATGGCGACTCAAGATGGGTGATGTATACCTAATTTTGGGGGCGTCACATTACGAGTCTAGAGATATCGTCAATTTGTGTATTGACTGAGAAAATAAGAGTTGAGTTGTGCTTAACAGATTTAGAAACCCTAACCCTAGTTATAGATGGGGATTCGATAGAAAATACAATTAAATTAATTATATTGATGAGTACGTGTTTGTACTGTATAGAAATTTTGATCAATGATTGATCGGGTAGGGTACAATATTAGTAGACCCTAATCGGGGATTAAAAACCCTAATCTCAGATCTAGAAACCCTAACGCACAGTTAGGAACCCTAATCGAATGTCGGGTGTCGACGTCGGGATTTTATTTATCCTTTTTCTGTTCTTGTTCTTTGGTGGTCTCATATTAGGTGATATTTGTTTGAAAAAAACAAGTTGTGAAAAGGTCCGACATGTATATGTCAACGATTTGACTATAAGAGTCGCCAGTTGGTTTTTTATATGGTTGTACCAACACAACCGAGAAAAGGTTTGGACATTGATCCAGTGATGTGACACTGCTAAACGGGTCTGTGAAACCGAGATTCATTAGGGCCCGGGGGCTTGATTATGCGGAGGGAATGTGTTAGGCACCCCCCTGACATCCGTGTTACCACGGTGACCACCACTTTTCAAGAAACTATTATATAAATGTGTATGTGTGTGGGTCAATGTGCAGTTATATGGAAGTAGTGCGAGGCCTCATTCGCACCTATATACACAAGGTTTAAATTTATGTAAAAATTTAGTTTTAAACAAGATATGGCAGTGATGTTTTGAGAAAAAAGTTTTTTCAAACCCTTATGCTCAAAAGTAATTGAGACATTTTACACTTCCATTTTTTATTAAGTGTTCGGCTTAATTGATTTTAATTTTTGAGATGCGAAGCATCTATGAGAAAATAATGTACAAAGCATTGCCGAATTCCTTGTGGGCATGAAAACCATCTGAGGAAATCCAAACAACGTGAATAAATTTACAAGCCGCTTACAGCTGAAAATGTCCATCACGGGAACCGAATCTATATTCAGTAGATTGAATATATATATATATATATACTCTTCGTCCCGCCTGGACTTTACTTCATGGCGGTTGATTACTTTTAAAGCTTTATTTACATTTTCGATCCCCCGTGGAGGTGATTCGTGGTGGCTGATCATGTCTGTGTGTATATATATATTAGCCTAAACTGCTCCCAACCTGGAGTCTTACAACAGCGTAACGGGTCTTATGACGATCTAAGGTGTTTTACAGCAAGTTAGGCGATTGAAAGTGGAGCAAAAGAAATAAAAGTTTGCAGAAACATTTAAAAATAAGAACAAACTGTTTTTAATCAAAACCACTAACAGAATCAAGAACCAACCATGTGGCTCTGATACCATATAACAGCGGGATAAGTTTTTTTCAGAATATATATATATATATATAAAAGCAGTAAACGCATCAGATGTAAAATCCAGGCTCATCGAACAAAGTTTGACAATAGTTAATATATATAAGTATATATATATATATATATACATATATATATATATATATATATATTAAAGCAATAAACGCACCGGATGTAAAATCCAGGCTCATCGAACAAAGTTCGACACATACTTTATATATATAAGTATATATATATATATATATATGAAAGTAATTAAACGCTCCAGACGTAAGTCTAGGATCATCGAACAGAGTTCGACACACAGTTTATATATATAAGTATATATATACGAAAGCAAATAAACACTCCAGACGTAAGTCTAGGCTCAATCGAGGCATAACTCGATAATGTTCGTCCATATATAAATATATATATATATATATATATATATATATATATACAAACTGGAATGAAACCACGGACCGAAGTTCGGGCATACACACGCAACACGACTCTCAACGTGAAGAATGGTGTGTGCAAAGATGAAGAGAAAGGCGTTAAAGAGTGTAAGAAGGCTTACAGTGGACTACCAAAGAAGACTTTTATAACTTTAAGTGGATGAAAACTCGGCTCCCGCCAGTAAAAATAGTAGCTATATGTGGGCTCACAAGTGTTTAAAATGAGAAAGGACTTAGTTTAGGGTGTGTACAGAGCAAATTTGACAGGGCTTCCTCGCCTTTTTTCTTTTATAAAATGGCCACCCCAAGCCCTCTATCTATAGAGGGGAGCTAGTAGGTGTACTGCGGTTAGTCAGCGGATGTACTGCTTGTTGCCCGAGGTGCCCTCGGCCCTCATTGGTCCCCGCTTGTTCAAAGTACGTGCACACGTGCACTGTGATGTTTGCTTGAAATTTTTGAATTATAATCTGGGCATCCGATTGAGGTGTATAAGACCTATTTTGGACCGCCGTTGTTGAGAGCTACGCCATGACATGAGATTAGAGGTTGTACGAAGTTAGGAAGATGAGACCATGCCCTCGGTCTTATGCTTCAAATTCTATCCGGTGTGCTGCTTTGCGTAGTAGTCACTCGGGATTAGACCTCCTTGGTTCTTGTGGGACATTGCTGTGTAGAAATGTATGTATGATATGTTGAGATGACGCGATGTAGGATCGGGGTGGCAAAATGACGATGTTACCCTTCACCGGGGTTATCTCCGGTTTGGGCTAATAAAACAGACGTTGCTCAGGGTTATCTCTAAGATTGGACTGTTGCAAGTACTGAAAGTCCTCAAGGTTATCTCTGAGGTGTGCCTGTCTTCCCGGTGTTATCTCTGGGTCTCGTATTGAGTGCCTTGGTGTGAGTGCCAAGGTTGAAGCTGACTGTATACATTTGAAATAAGCATTTCTGGGGTTATCTCCGGAATTGCAACTGCAATCCTTGGGGTTGTCTCCAAGGTTAGCACTGCTATTCCCGATGTTGTTTCTGGGACTGGAATCGAGCATCTCGGGGTTATCTCTGAGAAAAAATTGTACTTTCTGGTGGAATTTCCAGTATTTGAACTGCATCATCTCCCAAGGTTATCTTTGAAAGATGAATTTGCCCTCCTGCAATATTAGTGACAAGTGTGTAGAAAATTTTGAGTGTCTATAGATGTCACTCTTTATCATATTCATACAATGCAATGGCATGGATAGGATAAAGAATCCTAGACACTTGAAATGCAACAAGATAAACATGATGCCATGTGAAGCAACATTATGCAAATGTATGATGCATATGTTTTGTTGGATTGTTCTCCAACATGGTGGAAAGATTGCCGGCTACCTGTTGCTTCTACCGGGGACGATAATAGATAAGCAGCCTGATGAACTGTCATGGACGTGAGATCCATAGCTACCAGGAATCTTTGGGATTGTTGACATTGGGGTTATCACCAAAGTCTTGAATCCTTGATACAGACTTTATACTGAAGATGTATCTCTCATGTACAAGAGACTCTGTGTGGATGTAGCCTTATTTATTTGAGGATGTGTATAACATATTCCATCATCGATAATCCCCGATGAGGATGATCTTTCCTGGTTTGTTTCGCTAGGACCTATCAATGTTCTGTCGGCGTTACTGCCAACAATTTGTGTTTTTAGGGTTGCCTGACCTTCGTTGACATGTACGTCATCGGATAACATCCCTGTTGGGCAAACTATCAAGGTTGCTTGACCTTCATTAACTTGTGCATCAAAAAAAAATATGTGACACCCCCGTCGGGGCCTTCTTTTGTGAATACATACACCAATGGATGAGATCATCGGATGGCTTCCGATACTTTGATGGATTTACCTACCATCGGCTGAAATAACGTCAAGGTTGCTTGACCTTCATTGACATGTACATCAACGAATGAAAAATGCGTGATACCCCCGCCGAGGCTATGTACTTCGACATATGAAAATGCGTGATACCCCCGCCGGGGAGTTGCTTAAGAATGCGTGATGCCCCCACCGAGGTTATGTACTTTGACATATGAAAATACGTGATACCCCCACCGGGGACTTTGTGTAACACCCCCATACCTATACTCCCGTGGTATCCGGTATGGTGTTTACAGAGAATTAACATAATGCATTTAAATCTATACACCCATGGTATCTGATTAAAATATTACATTAGATAGAGGGACTATCAGATATAATTCCCATAGATTCAAGATTCATAGTATCCCATAACATATGGTAATTCCCAAGAGAAATATTACTGTGTTTGGATACCCTCACTTGAATATATGAACTGTATCTGTGACCAGAGTCTATCTATCCGAAATTCAGAGTATTAGTAATAATATGAATAGTCCATATTACTAATATCCTCACCCAGATGTATAGTCTATGTCATGCGATTATATACTATCGTATCGATAGTAACCATCTATCTGAAATTCAGAGTATTAATAACAACATGAACAATCCATGCTATTAACACCCTCACTCAGATAAATAGTTCCCAAAAATCTCAACTAGAATAGAAGACATCTTACTTTACATCTATATATGTAAGAAAACACGGTTGCAGAAATAAAAGATGTTATATATATCATAATATTATGATTTGATTACAAAATTCTCATAACGAGTTCTTATTACAAGGTATTCATACGAGATAAGAATATAATCTAACATATGTAGGACGCTCCCTTTATCTACTCTAGATGTTCCAGATTACCATCTAAACCGCAGCGGAATAATTTGCAAGGGTGAGCTATACATGCTCAAAGAAGGTGTATATTTATAACAATATAGGATTTGAAGAATTATAACAATTCAAATTTCGATCGATAGTTGTTACCATTTTCGGATTTCTAATTTCAACTAGTTTCGAATTTTTATCATTTCGCTACCACAAAGACTTAGAAATTTCGCTTCGAGATATGAGATAGGGATCACTATTCAACATCCTAGGAGTATGCATATCACCTACAAATTGCTCAATGACACTTACAATTTTTATCGTCAATATATTCATTGACTACACTTCGCCTCCCTTACGGATACTCAACTTCAAAGTATAAGATTGTCTTACCAAAACAATTTGGATTGACACAACAATTTATGCTCAATAAACAATATCATATGAATAATTAATTCATTTCTTAGTCATGCTGGAACTATAGCAATAACTTTTCAATAATAGGTAATTCTACATAGGTGTATTATATCAACAATATAGCAAGATAGAATCTTGTTCAGCGAATAAACAAGGTTGATAAATTTTGCATAAGTAATAAATTGGGTATAGAAGACTTACCTGAGCGTAGATAAGTCAAGCTATGTTATTCGAACGCTAATAAGTACCTATGACGTTTATAAATATAAATCTAACACGTTAGTATTAATAACAATACTCAAATAAAATATTTATTCAATACCAGGTTAGATTTAATAGGGTTCGAAACTTTTAATACCTTTGATAAATGTACTAAATTTTATTTATAAAATTTGGTTATATTTTTAAATAATTTAATTATCCTTATAATATATTTTAGAAGGTTTAAAGTATTTTTAAAATATTTATTTATCATTTAAATGATTTTTAAATCATTTATCTCTATTTATAAGTAATTTATATTTACTAAAATTTTATAAAAAACATTATTTAATATTATTAAATAATTTATAATCATTTATTATGATTTTTATTTCAATAATAATATTTTACATAATTATTTAGTATTTAAAAGTAATTATTCTAATTACTTTATTAATAAGTTAATTATAAATAATATCTAAATAAAATAAAATAATTATTATATTTTTGTAGAAATATCAGAAATAATTTATACTAATTTAATATAATTTTTAAAACTATTTTTCTTAATTATTTCTAATTTTTATAATTTATTTCTAAAAAAAATAATTTCGTCTCATTTAAAGCTCTCTAAATGATGTAAAGTCTCGTGTAGGTGTTCTTGAGTTCGGGCAACCGATTGAGTGGTGGTCGAGTGACTAGTTTGACCATCAAATAACTCTAAGATCGGTAATGATTTTGTCAGATCAAGTATTGGTGTTGTTGTACTCATGTAATAGTACAAGATCAAGCAATAATCAAGCTTTAATCTACATCTAACAAGAAATTATAAAGATTCAAAGTTATTGTCAAAGTCGTTTTGGGTTTCGGGTAACCTGAGCAAAGGGTCATGGCTTAATCAATGATTTTGTGGCTTGAATAACTTTGATTCTGTGTATTAGATGTATGTTTTGTTTGTTGTAACATGTAGTCTATATGTAATACCCGGAAAAAAAAATTTAAATTTAAAACATATTAAGTGGACTTTGTTTTTATTTGGGTCAACCCATATTTAATTTATGTGGGCTAATGAGTATTAATAAGTGATACAAATTAAGTTGATAAAATTGTGCCTTAAAACTAATTTGGTTTAATTTATATGTGTGGGTAAAATTAAAATTCTATTCAAATCAGAAGAGTCCATCAGTTATATAAATAAATACATAGTTAAACCTTACTCAAGTATTAAACCTAATTCGTAACTGGAAGAGAAAGGAGGCGACGAGAGAGAAGAAAAGAAAGAGGTGCAGCCGCTGCTACCGAAGAAGAGCATAATAATCTAGGTAATAGCTTCTTTTGTTAATAGATATCATATGCGTGTGTTAAATAGTTAGAATCAATTGACTTCATTATTATTATTATTCAAAGAAATCATGCAGGATCACATATATATATAATCTTTATAATTGGTGTTGTCAGTATGTATGGAATGAAGTCAAACAAGTTGAATATATATATATATATATATATATATATATATATATATATATATATATATATGTTGTATGATGTGGGTTATTTTTTTTTGTTCAGAATCAATTTAATTAATTTTTTTTAATAAAGTTACTCACGGTTAATGCTTTATAATCTGTTAGAATTTTATTTTGTTTATATATATATATATATATATATATATATATAACGAATTCATACTTGTTATAATTGCGTTGTATGTTACTATATATATATGTTACTGCAGTGCATCATAGTATTAGTGTGGGTGATCTATTAGTTTAAAAGACTTTTAACAAAAGCGTGTATAATAATAATAATAACACGAGTTTTAGGAAAAATAAATTTATAATTAGTAATTGAATGCATGGTTTATTAATTTATTTTGTTATTTTGTGTAATTAGTTCGAACGGAGGGATTTTAACGAACTATATTGGGATAATAATTTTGGGTATTGCATTACTTAATCCAGGTACGGATTTCGTACTCTTTCAGCGATATTCTTGTTAAATTTGATTTGTTCGTTTTGTCCCTTATTTCGAATTTCGTTATTATTTCACATAATTGTTTCTTGTGAAATTCGTATAATAGTTTCATTTAGGAGTTGATATATATGACTCATATTTGTACTCTTTGAATTAAGATATCATGTTTAGTATTTATTTTTGATAATTATAGAGCGGTACATGTTGCTACCTTCTTTTTTTGAGACCTTGTGACTATAATTTGATTTGGTTCAACATGTACATATAGAACCCTTTTGTTGGTATTATGTCGCATGTGTTGTGACATGGTATTTTTGTTAGAATATACCGTAAGGTATACCCGAGCTATAACCACCTGTGGGGGTACCACAGGCATGTCCTCTTGGCATGAGAGACATGACACTTTCTGTGGCGGTGTGATTAGTCCACGACGTCTCTGTTTGGGCTCCGGAGGAAGTGGGCCATTTGGTGTTTTGTTGTGGGAGGCGTATGAGTTAACCCTAGTTTTTTGTTCTGCGGATTGGTGATGTGCCAAACACACTATCCGATTTGCATACATTTGGATTCGCGGTCCAATGTGTGATTTGCCTGTGTGGCATTATTTTGGTTGCCTGTGTGGCATCATTTGATTTGCCTGTGTGGCATTAGTTTGACTTGCATATATGGCAAGATATATTTATGAGCTCATTTAGTATGAAATAACTCCAGCCATTTGTTTCAGCCTATTATTTTATTGGATTAGTTTTGTTGGGTTATGTTCAGTTCAAGTCATTGAGTTAGTTACTTCAGTTCGTTATTTCTTTATTCTTTTATTGGTTTCGTCAATTATGTTGATTCAAATTTATATTCCATTCGAGATCTTTGGATATTATATTTTCGTCAGATTTGCACTTGAGGCTTGTTCAAGATTTTGTCTCAGCTTATTTTCAGTATATCACCAGATATCTTTTGTATATCTCGTATCCGTGATCGGGAAATTCGCTCATGCCTTGTGTTTTTCTTCCCAAGCAGTTTCATAGGGTGATTAGTGTGCTAGTGTGATGAGAGTTTTGCCTTTGACCATTTAGGTTGATTCAATTTTAAGTTTTGATTATTTTGACTCAGTTTTAGAGAATTGTACTTATTACTTTATAATTGGATCACCACTATTAATATTTTGAGGTTGTTAGTGCTCTCGCTTATTTATTTTGAGGTTTCTTGTGCTTTGCAGACGTGACCTCCCTTTCCTTTCGGGAAGGGGTGTTGAGTAGATGGTATCGAGCTCGTGTTCTTTCTTGTAGAAAACCTATTTAGGTTTGACCTGTGAGTTATGGATAAATAACTGGGTAGACGTAGGAGTTCGACTCGATTTTGTTCTCTGTTTGGTTGGTCTTGATTTTGACGAAGTGTCCTCCACTTTTCGAGTTGTAGTTGATTTGAGAAAGGTGAGATAATTTGTTAAGATTATCATTGTTATGTGTTAGAGCAATAATATTAGTTAAAGATTATGATTGGATCATTAAGGAGAATAAAGTTATACCTTGTACAGTTAATAAATGATCATATATGAGAGGCAATTATGATATGATTATTTTTATCAACGAGAATTTGGTTTTGGAGATTTTTTTTTTGTATAGTGCTTTTGGGTAATAATCTATTATGATCTTAGAATTAAGGATTTGATTTGGGTGATGATTTAGTTTTGTTAAGTTGTGGATAATTTGAGGTATGTGTATTGATGAGATAATATGATAAATGATTATACAATTATGATATGAGCATTTGTATCAGTAAGTTTTGATATTGGAGAATTATTTGTTAAGAGTTATTTCAGGTAATTACAAATTATTATGATTTTGGAATTGAGGATTTTATTTGGGTTAGACTCTAATTTTTGTTAAGATGTGAATAATTTGAGGCATGTGATTCGGTGGGATAATATGATAAAGTGAAAACTATTAAGTACAAAAGATCTCTTGTAATTTTGAGGAGTTATAGAGGTTCGAGGTAATAAGATTAATCTTTTGGAGTAAATCAACTTTCCGGTTATTCTAGACTTTTCGGTTATTCTAGTAAGATATTGAAATTATTTTATATGAAATTTCTTTGTGATAGTAAAATGATATTTTGAAATTTGTTGAGTTAAGGTTTGCACTAAGAGAATGATTGATTTATTGAATGATTAGATATATAATAAGTGATGAATTCAATATATTTTAAGAGATTTTGAAAGCTATAGTTGTTTATTCAGATAGTAGGATATATGATTTAGAGTTTGGTATGGTGATGGAGAGATCTTAGTAGTAGTATATTTTTGGTGTAATAATATTTATGAGGAGGTTATGATATTTTGAAACTCTTAAGGACTTAGGAGAGTTGGTGATAAAGAGATATTAGTAGTATATTCTTTGATGTAATATTATTTGGTGAATAGTTCAAATTAAGGATGAGATATTTTGAAGCTCTTGAGGACTTGGGAAGAGTTGGTAATATAGTTTGCATAGTTGTTTTGTTTATCTGATGTCTTTAGAGTTTTGTATGAATTTATGTAAAATTAAATAAAAATAATTTGTTAAATTTTTGTCATGTGTGGAGCATAAACGTTTTACGAATTAAAAATAATTTTAAATATTTTGGGTATTCGAATCGTATTTGGATGAAGAGAAGTTTTTGTGATTTTGAATTATGTTCCGAAGAGTACGTTTACAAGAATTAAACTCAAAGATATTAGCGACGGCTCGCACCAACGGTGGATCATATACGTGATCTAATTTGATGCAACGCGAAGAACTTTACCAAGGCTTGGCACGGTAGCTGACGAATCTTTTATAAATACATTGATAATTACGTGGACCGAAGACTTATCCGTGTTGATCGTTACAAATAGCGGCGCTACGTCGTAACTGAATTTATTTATTTATTTGTAGCTTATTTGAATTCCGAGGACGAAATTATTTTAAGGGGTGAAAAATGTAATAACCCATATTTTTTTTAATTAAATATTAATTGATTTTATCTTATACAATTGTATTTAAATGGGAAAAGGAAAATGATTTTTGTTTCCCTCTTTTCCTCCTTGTTTTGTTTGGAAAATTAAATTCTTTTAGTTGGTAATTAAATAACCGATTAAATTAAAATTGAGAAAGATAATTCCTTTTGTTAAAGTCTTGTGATAAAATTATTCGGAGCGAGAAACTACTTGGGAGATAGAGGAGTCTATTCGAGCGGAGTATCTGCATCTTTTGATAATTAGGTACGTTCATTCTTTTGATTCCGGGGACGGAATCCTTTTTAAGGGGTAGGTAATGTAATACTCGGAAAAAAAAATATTAAATTTAAAACATATTAAGTGGACTTTGTTTTTATTTGGGTCAACCCGTATTTAATTTATGTGGGGTAATGAGTATTAATAAGTGATACAAATTAAGTTGATAAAATTGGGCCTTAAAACTAATTTGGTTTAATTTATATGTGTGGGTAAAATTAAAATTCTATTCAAATCAGGAGAGTCCATCAGTTATATAAATAAATACATAGTTAAACCTAATTTACTCAAGTATTAAACCTAATTCGTAACTAGAAGAGAAAGGAGGTGACGAGAGAGAAGAAAAGAAAGAGGTGCAGCCGCTACTACCGAAGAAGAGGATAATAATCTAGGTAATAACTTCTTTTGTTAATAGATATCATATGAGTGTGTTAAATAGTTAGAATCAATTGACTTCATTATTATTGTTATTCAAAGCAATCATGCAGATCACACATATATATATATATATATATATATATATATATATATATATATATATAGTCTTTATAATTGGTGTTGTCAGTATGTATGGAATCAAGCCAGACAAGTTGAATATATATATATATATATATGTTGTATGATGTGGGTTATTTTTTTTTTGTTCTGTAATCAACGAATTAATGTTTTTTTTAATAAAGTTACTCACGGTTAATGCTTTATAATCTGTTAGAATTTTATTTTGTTTAAAAATATATATATATATATATATATATATATATATATATATAAAACGAATTCATACTTGTTATAATTGCGTTGTATGTTACTATATATATATGTTACTGCAGTGCATCATAGTATTAGTGTGGGTGATCTATTAGTTTAAAAGACTTTTAACAAAAGCGTGTATAATAATAATAATAACACGAGTTTTAGGAAAAATAAAATCCATCTAAATAAGGCTTCAAACTACTGGCCCAATAGTATCTTCTTGGGTCATCTTAGCCCACCACAGGCTCCCAAAAGGTCATGACTTGAAGAAACTATTGGTAGTAACTTATTTTCTTATATGCAGACAAATTTTTCTCATATCTTTCGATGTGGGACTGGGGTGTTACAAACTCCCCCACTTAAATTTCTGACGTCCCCGTCAGAATCCGATCACACACACGGACCCAAAGATCTTTGCCTCTTTAGCCATTGTGGGATAATACCGGCTGGCTTTGTGTCCCCACCTCCCAGGACCTCCATCTCTCCATTGTGGGATAATACCACCACCTTTTGTGTCCCACCTCCAAAGAATCCGACGGATGACCCACCAGAGCTTTTCGAGAGTCGGCTTTGATACCATATGAAACAACCCGTCAAATCCGAAGTCCGAAATAAATCTGGGTCAAATCCCAAGTCCGAATCGAATCAAATCCATCTAAATAAGGCCTCAAAACATCGCCCAATAGTATCTTCTTGGGTCATCTTAGCCCACCACAGCTCCCAAAAGGTCATGACTTGAAGGTACTATTGGTAGTAACTTATTTTCTTATATGCAGACAAATTTTTCCCATATCTTTCGATGTGGGACTGGGGTGTTACACTATAAGTCAGGGTACATATATATAACATTAACATGAACAAATCTTAAATCTAAGGTCTCTATTTATGCTGGTCAAAGTACAGCTACCAACTATTCTTCGTGTTCTTCGCTTTTTTCGGAAAACCCAAAAACTTCGATTACGCTTTCGGTCAACTAGTTTTGACCAATAATTTCGGTAATCCTATAAGTTGTTTGTTCGATTGAAGATCATAGATATGTATTATGTATACCAGAGTACCAATTTATAACAAAAACATAAACAATTAACAATCAAAAGATGATTAAATAGGTTTGGCCAAAGTAATGGTTCAATCGTTTTGAGCTTTCGGGCAACCCAGTAAACCCGGCTTCCGTGAAGCAATCAACCCACTTTGACTGCTTATATCTTGGAATCTATGGTTCATATGAACCTATTTTCTTTTCCAGATTAAAGACCTACTTATAGGCTACGAATAACAATCGATTAACAGACCAAAACATAAACACACATGAATCGAAAAGCCCTGACATTCGGTTGTCAGACCATTTTTTCAAAATTCTCAGATTTCATAAAACGCTTAATTAAGGCATCTAGATATTATGAAAATGTGTTCTACCACTCTAGCATACTTTCTAACATCCTAATACAATATTCTAAACATATAAACAACAAATCTAACATAAGATCAAAGAGAAATTTATGAACTAGGGTTTGCACCTTTTCTTGAGAAATTTGTGATTTTAGCTTCTGATCTTGTTGCTGTTAACACCCAGACTTGATATGGTAGGTTTATAAGTGTATCTAGGCTTTGAGAATTCGTGAGTTTGCTTAGCCCTAAGGTTCCTATTTATAGAATTCTCCAACTTGGCTTTTTGGTCATTTTTCCACCTACTTGCCTCTATAAAGATCTGATTTGTGACTCTTCTGCTGCTTGGGAGTTTGGAAGCATGTCATGTGATGTTTTGGAACTTGAAATGGTGACTCTCAACCTACTTGTGAGCTAGTTGATTAAGTTAGTAGCTTAATTAGGTTTAAATCTTCATTAATCTTGATTAGGGTTTTGTTTCTAATGATTAGGAATGTTAAGTAATGTTAATTAGTACCTAATAGAAGTTTACTAACCATGATTAAGTGTTAACATAAGCTAATTAGAGTTAGATTAGCTAATTAGGGTTTTAATTAATAAATTAGGGTTAGGGTTTTGCTAATTAGGGTTAGGGTTTGTTAACCTAGGTTTACTAACCTAAATTTCTCACTAATCCTAACAAGCACGACAAAGCGTTTTGTCAGTGTAAGCACGACAAAGCAACTTGTCAAAATAATTTTATCGAAAAGTCCGATTATGGAAAAAAAAAAAAATTAAGCACGAGGTGTTAAGTACGACGTTTTTCGGATAAAAATTTATTTGGTCAATTTTGTTAAACCAAGTATATAATAACACATTCAGAATAGAGAAATTTTATTTATATAATGGGATTTATACATACGAGTCTTATTAGGGTTTTGGGCTTTTACACTATATTTGGACAGATGAAGACACGTGATGCCCTCGCTGGGGTTACTGAGAGGATTAGGGTGACGACCCTGAGTTGGCGGCATTGGACCTGCGTCAGGTATTGCCGAGTGTGACTTGTAACAACTGAGATCATCGACATAGTGTACCTTGTGATTGTACGAATACCAATAAGTGATGTGCAGACCCACGGTTCGGTCTGAGAAAACAAGGATTGTAAGATATTCTGCTCAATCACGTAGTGTTTTTATTCTTGATTTGGCCTTTTCAGCTTGTGAGAACTCCTTTACAACTCGAACTGGACCGAGCCGGAGGGGTGGGACCTACACGAAGGTGCCGCAGTACACTGTAGCGAGGTCATAGTGGACTCGCAATACCGTGGGGCTATTAAGGCTGCAGGTTTGCCTTTTCAAGTCATTTTTAAGTCGCGTCGCGAAGAAAATCTGAGAGCTCCTCTTTAGATCTGCTGAGTTCAGACGTCTTTCTGCAAATTCTGTCACCGTACAAGTGTTCTACACTATCCTGGTAACGTATGCATGTCTTCTTTTCCAGTTTTTTATCCGTTGGAAAATGACTTATCACATGAAATGCATCTAAACACATAATAGTGAATATGCATGCTCAAATGACTTGATAAAATAGATTCAGCATAGTAAATGTTAGTATTAAACCATGCTAAAAATAATGATGTAAAAAAATTTGACTTTTAAGATAGTCAAATTGGCACCTTTTTTTTGCTATTTCTTATCCTATTTAAGGACAAATGAGCAAAAGGTAAAAATACAAAGTAATCCTGGTAATTAAACTACCCTTATGGATTGATGACTTTGACTTTTTAATGCATATAGTATGTATATGACTGTGGGCATGTGTGCTACTGAATGGCCACCTAGTCATGCCTATGTGCATGTGGATAGTTCTATTTACAGAGGGGACTATGAAAAAAAAATTCAAAATGTAGGCAATTGAATAGTCATGCATTTTTAACTCTACTGTAGATGTATGTTAAAGTAATGCATGCATCCATGTAATCATGAAATGCATTTTGAAAAGAAAGCTCTAGGTTAGAAATTACCACACCTTTTTTGAGGTAATTTGAAGACTTTGTTCAGATATTATGGATCCGAATCAGTCAAGTAGTTCCCGCAGGACCACTTCTGGTGTACGGACGAGGGCTTCTGAAGTGCCTCAACCTCGTTCTGTTAGACAAACTCATCGGTTGGTGGAGGCGATGATACATCCAGTCCAGGTTGATGTGCCGGACGTCGAGGAAGAAGAGGAGGATGTTCCAGTTGCGGACCCTGCTTCTGTTTCACATGTTCCCCGTAGGGATCTCCCGAGTATTCAGGTGGCAAACCCAGAACTTCTGGGTGATTTGAGTCAACATCCCTCGATGTACTTGCACGCCAACGAGGTATCAAGTTAGATCTTAATCTTCCTTCTTTCCTATTGATGAGGAGTAAAGGATTTTGATGTCGATCTGCATTTCATGTAGGTTCCCGGCTTTACATAGCCTCGAGGGAACTGGTTCAACATTCACTCCATGTACCAGGCTCTGCATCCTGACTATAGAGCGATTGTGCATGACTTGGGATTTGGGGCGTTCTTTTCCATCCTTCCCCGCCGTTGTCCCTGGGGTTACCTCAGGGCATTGTCTGAGCATCGGTTTCACCAGACTTAGTCTCTCCATTTGTTGGACTGTGAGGTGATGATGACGGCGATGGATTGGCAGTTTATCATAGGTATGGAGTTTGGAGGGGCACTAGTGCCTTGTACGACAGATATTACCCCCATTGCCGTCAAATCCTTGCTAGGAGTTCCGGACGACGGGACGCTCAAGGGCAGGACTGTGCGTACAGGTCCTTTGATCGTAGATGCTATGAGTGGGCTAATGAGTGAGCCCATACCAGCTGATGTCAAAGTCAGGGATCACATTCTTCGGCGATTGTTCCTGATGATCATTAGAGGCTGCTTCATAGCTGATAGCTCTTCTACGGTGTCATTCGCTTTGATCAGCGCCACTCGACATGTGGACCGTATTGGAGAGTATGATTGGGGTCCTATACCTTTGCCTATTTCCTCAGGGGCATGCGTATGCGTTCGTAAGGTTTGACCGAGGCTTGGCTAGGATTTTACCCGTTTCTACTGGTGAGTATTTCTCTTTTGATTTCCCATTTACAAGTTTAAGAGTGTTCACCGACATCAGATGTTTTGCCTTTGTGTTTGGGCAGTTTTGGGCCTATGAGAGGCTTCCATGTTTTCGTCATGTGAGTGTGCTAGGTTTAGATACCTATCCATGAGGACGGCGATGGCATTAGTCCATTTTGGCAGAGGTTCCTGTAGCGGAGCGTTTCACCCATTGTCGACTATAGTTGGAGTTGTTGACAGCTGATATCATTACATGGATTTCCTATTCTGGGGTACACTTGGCTATTGGATTTGAGGATGGGTACCCGACTGGCATCGAGCACGTGATATCCACCCCTAGGGTTCCTCTCTTCACAGATGGAAGATGAGAGCTCTATTTAGGAGAGTGTGCTATTAGGAGCACCACATGAGAGATCTGTATACCAATCTTGCCTCCTGCCAGATGTTATTGGCATGTGTTGCAGTCACCCGTCATTGATATCCCATTTTTGGGTGTTAACGATTTTGCACTGTCAGAAGGTCCCTGCACTCAAGAGATATTCCAGTATTGGTGGTCCCCTCATACCATTAGAGCCTGCACTGCGCCACTCGGATTCATAGGGATATGGTTCCAGGATGTGTCTTGCCGATAACGAATGGCTAGCTTCGTGTCCGAGATCCCGACTCATTTGACATAGATTGACAGATTTGACCCAAATGATCGGACCTGGCACATTTCTTTATCCCAAGCATTTAGCGGAGATCCCGGAGAGGCATATACTTTTGATCCTTCCATTTCATGTGATGGCCCTCGAGATGACCCATTTGGCTTTTCGTTTGCAGATCCTCCTTCAGATAGGCCTAATATCCCTCGCTGATAGAGATCCAAAGTGACTCGGGAGGAGTTACATCGTGGGCAGGATTGATGATGTAGATATTGACACCAGTGGTTCTCTTCCCGATGTGTATTCTCGTTATCTCTTTTGATAGGCCTCTCATTAGATATTAGGTGGTCGTTCCCCATTCTCGCTATATCTTTTGATAGGCCTCTCATAGTAGTAGTAGGCTGCCTGTGCCCCATTTCCTCGTATTTTAGTCAGCATAAAGATGATGTATTAGATGATGATATACTTAGGAATGTATGTACAATTTTTCATTTCCTATATCATATTGCCATCTATTATCTGTAATGCATGTATCATGTTATGCATATGTATGTATGTCCTGAGATATTCAACATTGACCCCTAGATGGTCTTATGATACAGCCTACATAGATGTCTTCTTCGACAGTCAGCCGCATAGATCACACCCCACCAGACTTGGTAGCATCCCGTCTGAGGTCGTATTGAAAACCTTTAGTAAGATCTTCTTGTGATCCTCGAAAGAGAAAACCAAGTCCAATATTGAAATTCGATGTGGAGCTTCTCTTAAGCTTAAAACCACCTTGGCTTCATTATGTCCCATAGTACGGAGGAATTTCTCAATCTTCTCCATGGGAATTTTCCCCTTTGATTTGATGGTAGGCTTCATCACCCGTTGGGGAAGATACAGTGGATTCTCCTTTGACACTGCAGCAGTTGTATGAGAAGTGGATCCTTCAGCATCTCCATAATTCCATGGGACTTTTTGTAAGCTGATAACAGGATACTGTGATCTGAATGGTAAGCTAATTGGCTCTGGTGCAACCACTTTCAAAGGATTGTCAATTCCTTTAAGTTAAGTTGCTTGATTATTAAGGTTTGACAGTCCCATCAGCCTCAGCGGATATAACTGCTACCAATCCCTTCCATTTAGTAGGACATGTATTCTCACTCTCATATAGCACAGTATCATCGTCTAATAGATTCTTAATAAGGTTGCGCAGTGCCCAACATTCTTCCGTACTGTGACCGCGAGAATGAGAGTGATACTGACATACTCAATTAGAATTGAACCGTCCTGAAAAAGGGATTAATTAGAGGTAGAAGTGAGGTGATCATTCCTTCATTGATCAACATCTGAAATATCTCCTCCATAGGTTGGCCGAGGTATGTAAAATTCCCTTCTATTGGCAAAATCCCGACGGGCTTTGGCATTCGCTCTTTTCGCAACTTTGTGCTCCATTGTTTCAATTTTTGAAGGCGATGATGGAGTATTCATAACAAAAGGGAGGAGACTAGCATGCTCCTGGCTGACTAATTGGCGTGTGACTTGATGCTGATGGGTCACCAGTTCTGTCAATTGCTCAATTTACTTACACATAGCTTTCATCTTTCGTTCCATCACAAACTAGAACTTTGCATAATTCCACTTGTCAACACTGTCTTTGATGGTCTGGGATGATTCACCATTGAAATTGGAACTCTGTGCACTGCTTCAATTAATCATATTGACATCTTCCTCTTTGTGTTGAGGAAGAGGGTTGTCTTGCACGTGAGGTTGGTCTGGTTTGGTGACCACGATCTCACCGTTGTCTATTAAATCCTAGATCTTGTGTTTTAAGGCCCAACAATCCTGAGTATCAAGTCCAGGTGCCCTTGTATGATAAGCACACTTCCGAGTAACATTGAAACCTCTCCCATTCGGGTTGGCTGGTGGAAGAAGATGTGTGATTTTCGTCTAAGTCGTTAGAAGATTGAGAATGTTCTCGAGTGAGTCCCCTAAGGGTGTGAACACTCGAGGGCGTTTGACTTCTCCACCTTTAGGAAATGGAGGGTTTGAAAACTGAGCTTGAAAAGTGGAGTAACTTCTCCTCTGAATAGGCATATTCTGATTGCCTTTCTGACCTTGTAGTATCAAGGAAACATCCTCCTCTTTCTTTTTATGGACCCTCCGGGGGTTCTTTCCATAAGTTCCAGACTGGATGTACTCAGCAACAGCTTTAAGGGCAACTAGGTCTTGAATCTTTTATGACTTCAATCCCATCTCAGCCATCTCCCCGTGTTTAATGATTTCAGAGAATGTGTCAGGAATAAACATGTGAATGATATTCCTATTTAATATATGATTTGATTATGATATATATGTGAATGAATATGCAAGTATGCTTGCATTAAGAAAAGATGTAAAGTCCTTTGATAGATAATAGAAGTATATGTACAAGGACTTAGAATGAATTGATCACATATGTTAGGTTGAACCTACATAAGCAAAACAGCTTTGTAAAGTCCTTAAAAAGAAATGATGTACAAGGACTATAAATATAGAAAGATCAAGCATGTTAGGTTGATCTTATGATGTAATAGATAGGCTTGTCTGATCGTCGAGCACTGCACCAGAAGTCGTAGTCTGCCAGGAGACTCGAGGTAAACTCAAAAGCTATCGAGGCAAAATAGGAGTATGCAAGATAGTAGATCTCGGAGTTCGTAGACTTCCAGGGGAAACGAAGAAGGATCGTAGTGTGTCGAGTAGAGCTTCCTCAGGATCGTAGTATGCTGAGGAAGTCATGTTCAGAATCGTAGAGACAGCCTGCCTACGAGCCGACCGGTCATCTCATCAAGCCAAGTCGAAAAACAGACTACACTCGTGAGTCGAGAGTCCATCGATGCGTGAAGCTATATCAAAGATCGTAGACTACACCCTGAGTTCGTAGAGTCCATTGATTACATGCAGAGATCGTAGTCGAGCAAGATCAGATGAAGACAACAAGCACAAGGCAGAAATCATAGAGTGTCAAGATCTGATCTCGGGATCGAGTGTTCGTGATAAGTCGAAGTCGAATCGTAGAATGCAGAACTACGACCTCAACAGAAGTGCTCACAATGCCAAGGTTAAATCGTAGAGCATATACGGTTCTCAACAAATGAGCACTCTCAGAATATCCAAAGGAACGAAACCTCTAGTTTAAGCTGCAAGCTACATCCAAGGAAATGAGAGAGCACTCAACGAATGGCATGCAGGCTAACAGAAGATCTAAGCACCAACCCAATAAGCATCAAGATTGAGTTGTAAGGCCATTCGTGATGAAGTCTTCCACAAGGAGATCCAAAGAAGACTTCAGAAGCTGACTAAGGAAAGTCAGCTAATGTAGTAGCTATCAAGTGAACTGAAGACAACGATCTTGGAAGAAACCAAGATCGTAGTGTTTGCCAAACAAAGAAAAAACTGATGGACGGTGAACCGAGATACTGGTTAGCCTCTAAAGAGCAAGGCTAAAGTGATTAAGTGCAGGGTCAGTTCATTGATGATAAGTGAACGGGAGATCACAAGGAGAAAGCAAGCTGGACGCGCCACAAATCTGAAGTGTCTTGATATTCAGAAGGGGACCAGAGCAAGGAATTAGGCCATCAGTCTCTAAGAACAATCGAAGAAAACAGAAGTATTGAAGCACTGCAGAATACAAGGAAGAGGTGTTTTACATTGAAGATCCAATCAACACTCTTCAAGATCGTAGTGTTAACTCTACCAGTCAATGAGCAACACTCAACAAGACTCTACGATCAAGTCCTTGAAGATGTGCATCAGAATCGTAGAGTCCGAATAGCTGAAGACTAAAGTATTGGCAACGGTTCAATCTGAAGGGTAATATTCGGACAAGTGCTTATTGAGAGCATCATTGCAATAGGATAACCTCTAATCGAGAAATCAGGAGGAAATAGAGTCTTCAACCTGTCCAAGACATTAAAGTGATACATCTGATAGGGTAGGTGAAACAGTAGACTGCGGCGTCAGAAAAAGTATGACATATCACATCAAGCAGTCTACCTCAAGCAACTCGAGCTCTGTGAAGAGATTTGAATAGCCTTCAACGGCTACTTTCCAACAGAAGGATTGGAAAGAAGTATAAATGAGAAAGAGCTTCAAAGATAAAGGGTTGCTGGAGTTGCCAAATTTGGAGAGAAGGTGGACTGATCTAAACCATGTGAAATAGTGAGTCCGAGGCTCACTCTACGATCCACCAAGAACACTCAGAAGTCAGATAAAGAAAGAAATAGAAGTGTGAGTTCTACTATGTAGAAGTGAGAGTTCTACTACATGAAGAGTTATCTAAACTGTCGAGAGAAAGAAGAGCATTATGTCATCTTGATGTCCATAATGGGAAGACTCTAAGTACAATAGAGAAGATCCTACAGTCATCTTAGCAAGTCCATCATGAGAAGGCATCAAGTAGCAAGAAGGAAGATCACAAACGCCATCTTGGTGTCAAGCATGAGAAAGCATCTAAGTACCTAACAGAAGAGCTTACAGTCATCTTGGAAGCCTATCATGTGCATCCATCAAGTACCAAGGAGAAGGATCTTCAAGGCAGTTCATAAAGGGGTCATCTAAAGGGGTTGAGTAACCAAAGAAGCTGAGCATCATGCAACACTCAGCTACACTTCAAGGATGATCAAGCCAAGCTGCTAAGGATAGAAGATGTTCAGAGCATGAAGACATCTTAGCAAATTTCAAAGACCAACTCCAACAACAACAAACTAACAACTCAACAAAGCTAGGGCTCGAGGGGTCCTCGTCTCAAGGGGACTAAACAAAGCAGGGCGTAAGGGTCCTTGTCCAAGGATTAAACGAAGTTCCAAGCTCATTGGCCTGGAAGAGTTCTAGGGAACTAGAGGAGTCCCAAGGTCTGGCGGCCTTGACGAAGTTCTTAGTGAATCAAGTCCCAAGGTCAGCCGGCCTTGAAGGAATCTTAGTGATTGTGGTGCCGCCCTTCCTTAGTGGAAATCCTGCTAGTTGAAAGCAGAAGAGTGGATTAGGAGCTTGAGTCTCTGAACCACTTAAACCCCCCTGTGTCTTTTACATTATGTCATTTACATTATGTACTATTAACTTCTATAACTGCTATGTATGTTTTAACTGCTTACAACTAAACTTACTCCACGAACAATGTATGTATGATTATGAATATATTAAGGAAGGGGATCTTTTACTTATTCCGCTGTGCTTGAAAAGATTCTTATGTTTGTTATATGTTAATTATGAACAATATAATATAAACCAGAAAAGTATTTGAAGTAAAAAGGATCTATTCAACCCTCCCCCCTTCTAGATCTATTGTGCCCTCCGGGAACTAACAATTGGTATCGAGAAAGCAGTTCTCATGTTATATTCAAAAGCTAATCGCTTTGAGTCTGATCCTAAGCACTAACATTGTTCTAAACTTAGTTTAGTAGTAAGTAACTTGTTATATGCAGATGAGCTCACATGTTGGAAATATTGTGTATAGGTTAAATGTGTATATACACCTGAAGCTGCTCAGATTGGTCCATGGTCTCTATTGTTACATCAACAAGACAAATCCTAGCCTGCAGTCAATCTTGTAGTCCTAAGACCAGACGAGAGAACTCAAGAGACATCAATGACAAAGAGTCAAGCACCCACCAGTCTGAAAGATGAAGAAGCCATACATGCTAAGAAATGCTTATCGAGAGAAGAAAGAAGATCTTCTCAAACTTATGTCTGGCCAACCAACAGCTGGGTGCAAACTCTGTCAGCTAAAGGATGTCAAAGATCTTAATGTTGAGATTCTCTTGACCTATATCTTCAAGACCACTACTAATTGATTAAAGGCTGACAAGAGCAATAAGCTGTCAGGAGCAAAAGTAAAGCTATGCACATCAATACCTAAACTCAAAGATATCTAAGATAAATGATATTTTAGTAAATCGACGATAAAAAGGTACAGTGCCTCACCATTATAAATGTACATCATAATTGCATCTTCTTATGAACTATAACAAAGATTTCATCAAGGAGTCATAATCTACCTAAAAGGTGAAAAGAGAAAGTAACCTGAGGATGGAAACTCAAATGACTATAAACTTTCTCTCCATCCAAGTTTTAGGTTGAAGATGACATCTTGAAGGAAATCTGAAATGGGTCATAAGAGCATCACAGGCCTAATAAACTTTATGTGAAGTAATCTTTACTGGTGGGTAAATATGTATGTACAAGCCTATGTTCTAAGTGTTTGACAACACACAGAGCACGATCAGTTCTACAAAAGGATCTTGCTGATTCGTAGAAACTGATCAGCTCAATGAATCAACTAGATACAACTAAATCGTAGAGTTGATTCTCACTCTGTGAACACTTAAACGTTATGAACATAACCCAGTAAGTGATGAATCCATAATGAGTGTGTTATTTAATGTCAAATCCTACACACATTCACCATGCATCTCAAAATGTATTATCTCAAGATAGGTGCATGCATGAATATGTCTGTTGGTGATAAATATGATGATTATCCAAATAAGAGGAACAGGGGTTAAGAAAACTAACCTAGCAGGACCCATTTAATTATGGTTACCAAAAATAGAAATACATTTAAACCTGCAGGTACTTAGTCAGTCTGACCACACTAAGGAATGATGAAGCAGATGACTTCAGTCAAGAAGACTCAACCATCAGAAGGCCAAGGACTGTTCAGAATTGATTCTGACAAAATTCCTATATGTCCAAGCCTGTCCTTGAAGACCGTCTGAGCCAATCAGAATGAAGCCCACATGGCTGCTAATCTGTATATGCAAGCAAGCCATTCAGCCAAAGAAGGAAAGGGTCTTATGTGCTCAAAAGCCAGTCAAAAATGCTATATGAGAAGAATCCTCATGGAAGCTCACAACAGAAGATCATCGAGCATCGTTCAAAATGAACTTATTACGAGAGCAAAACTTCATAAACACAACTGTCAAAGAAGACTACGTTCATAGTGCTATCAAATAATCGTAGAGTGATCAGTCCTGAAAATAGTCATCTTTACGATACAAGGAAATATAAGTATTGATGGAGATTCCAGTCAGAAGGAGATATGCAAGACTTCCTTCAAATGAATTTGAAGAAGAGGGAATCACATCTATCTGGGAAGACAACATCAACAATGGGGGAGCAGTGATCTGTTAAGGAACAACAGCATTGAGATATACTTATGAAAAGTTGTACAACCATGAGTCCCAAAACTTTGTGGCTGATGAACCAAATGAAGATTCATAGTCAGTAGGAACGTCTCAAAACGTACTACTGATAACCTTTCAGCCACCCAACCCATAATCGTGAAGTGTTTATGATCAAACATATGATCTTAGTGTAAGAAGAAGGAGGACACAACAATTTCAGCAATGCAGTTGTCTAAAGCTGGTAGAAGACCTCCCAATCAGAAAAGGTTGAATGAGATGTCATTGCAAATCACTGCTATAGTATTTCATCTGGAAAGCGCCTCAGGGACAAACCTGACCCTTAGCTCACTCTAAGAGGTTGGCCCTTCCTAAGCTACCTTAACCCAGAAAGAATGCTTAATCAAGTTCATCTCAAGGACCAAGTCAGTCAACGATCGTAGAGTCGAGTTTGAAGAGAACTAAACGATCGTAGTGCTACCTCAATGATCGTAGTACGGCCTCAACGATCGTAGAATACAACTCGACGATCGTAATCCTACCAAAGGGTACTCCGGTTCACAAGGAGTTTGGAAAATGAGACATTTGCTAAACCATTCAAAATGAGGAGATAAGTTTGAATATCAATGATTGAGCTATGCTGCATAAATGTAAGGATTTAAGTCAAAGCCATCCACTGTAGCATCTCTCAGAAGTTGATCGTTGAGTCAACAAAGGAAATCGAGAGTTCATAAATTCGCCTTTACCATGCTACTCTATGAATCAAAAGGTCAACGGCCAAAGCCACGCCAATTAAACGCCTACTCTTCTAAAAGGAAATATCTAATCGAAAAGTTATGGGGAGTTACTGTTTCATTATTAGGCAACGCAACCAACTGACGGTTGACACATCACCGATTATGTAGAGTTAGAAGGAATCGCCTTTAAAGACAATTTCAAATCTGCAGACAAAGCACAAAAGCTATCGAACCTTTCTCCCTCCCATTTTCAAACCCTAGAATCCTCTCAAGAGCCAAAATCAGTTAACCCTCCAGAGCCTTACCAAATCACACTCAGCTATCTCTTATAAACATCTCTAAATCAGATACCCACATTCTTGAACTACTCAAATGGAAAATCGGCAAGTAATCACTAGCATTCAAACTTGGAACCAAATCGCTTGAGAAATCCAAAAGAAGTTCGTGGATATTCTCGAGCTTGTGAAGAAAGTTGGATTCTCGTAATGCCTTGAGGCAAATACTCGAGTCTACATCGACCGGTTAAAGAGTTCTACTCAAACGCCATCATCTCTCGAAACCCTTACTACCAAGGTTAAAGGTCAGTCTCTGAAGTTAAAATCTTCTGACCTCAATCAATCCCTAGGTTTTCCTAACCAAGGGCTGAAGAACCTTGATAATGTCAATACTGAACAAGCGAAGGAGGTTATGGGGTACCAAAGAAACCCTAATCTTAAAGACATAAAGAAGAAGGAGTTTCCAGAAGAGTATGAGTTCCTTGCTGAAATAGTTGGAAAATGCATACTGTGCAAGAACACTGCACATGATACAGTGATTGACCAACAGTTGAAGATAATGTTAGCAATAGTTCTGGAGAAACAAATTGACTTTGGAGCTATCTTGTTCGATCAAATCTCCAAGTGGGTAGAGAAGGCTGAGAAAAAGAAATCCACTGAAAAACCTCTGACTAAGGTGTTTCATGGTAGATTACTGAGTATTGTGCTAAAGAAGAAGCTAGGAGGGAAAATCAAGGATGATGAGGGAGAAACTTTAAATGTGCACAAAGTGATGTCTCCACAATTATTTGTGAACTGGAAGAAGAATCCTATGGAGAACAAAAGGCTGAAAATCGAGAGTAGTAGCAAAGCCTCTGCAAGGAAGAGGAAAATAGAAGAAGCAGAGAGCTCTGAGTCTGATGACTCGGTACCAGTATCAATCACACCAGCCAAGAAGAAATCCAGAGGTGTGAAGAAAATAAAAGCCCCATCAAGAAGTATCTCCTCAAAGGACAAGAATAAAGAAGAAAAAGTCCTAACTATTGAAACAACAAAGAGGAGAAGCAGCAGGTTGCTTCAAGGGCCAGTCAGCAAGAAAGCTAAGGTGGAAGACAAACCAGCCTCAGCTTCCCAAAATAGTACATCTGCTGAAGAAAGGGACGTAGAGTCAGCAGAAGAAAAGGAAACAGATGTCAAGGCTCGATCCCATGGTCGAGATCCAAAGCAATGAGGATGAAAATTTGGATTAATGTATGAAAATTCAGTATCTGCTGAAGAAGAGAAATGTGCAAGCCCAGTGGCTAATTCTCAGAGTAGTCACTCTGATGATGAAGAAGAAATTCACGATGACCAAATTGCATCCCCAAATGCAACTACCCCAAAAACCCCAGATAATGGGTCAGACAATGTTGTTCTAAGAGAAGAAGAGAATGCCTCCTCAAATCCAGAAAGCCCCCATGATGAATAAAAAGTTGATGAGATGACAGAAGAAGAGTCTGTCCGTGCCAGTGTTGAACCTCAAAGAAGTCTGTCTGTTGAACTAGAGAAGTCAGAGTCTGAAGAAGAAGAAGAGTCTGACTCTCCCAAACCTGAACCTCCAAGAAGAATGAAAAGCTACAGACTGCAAGCCAAGTTTGCCTCCAAAAGGAGCAGTGGTCAATCAAATGCCATCATTGAATTAAATAATGATGAGTCTGTATCCCAGGGAGAAAATGCTGAAGAAGAAACCAGCAATAAAGAAGATGAATCTGAAGAAGATCTTGTTGAAGAAAGTTTTGAGAATGAAATGCAGCAAGAGGAATTCTCTGCTGAAAATGATTAAGAAAGTTCAGGCTCCGAGAGAGAAGGGATTAAAGAAGATTCTGGTTCTGCACTTCAGGAAGCAGATGAACAAGAAGATTATCCAGTTCTATCTCCTGCAAGAATTAGCAGAAGGATCATAGTGGAAGTTTCAAATGACTTACCAGATGCTCCATCAGAGAGATGGGTGAACTATAGAAATGAGCAACTCAAGGTAGTAAGAATAACTACTTTTGACATAGCCAAAAACTGGAACAACGTGGAGCTAGACTGCTCGACCATTCTCTACAATCCTGATGAAATGCTAATGAGATGGTTCTTCCAGTGGATGCCATGGCTCAAGGCCCACACTGAAAAAGATGGAAGCTACTTCAGTTGGTGTTACAAGTAGTTTCCAAGTCTGGAGCTGGTAGCTTAAAACTTCCTAAGGGTGAAAAGTTATGCTACAAAGATGATCACAAACCAGCCTCACTTCAAGGTCTATCGACATGCTGGAAATCTCTACATCCCCTGCGACCGTAGAGTGGATTCTGAAGGACGAAGAGTTATGATCAAGGAGCTGATCGTAGAGTCGGTTCACTCTACTGCTGATGATGTTTAAGCCCAAAACCAGAAGCGTCCTTATGCTCAAGCACTACTATCAGACATTCCCTCATCCTCAACCAGTGATTGGAACTCAACGATTATTCTGATTCTCCAGACTTTCGAAAATCTGTCTAAGGATGAAAATCGTAGAGTCCAAAGCGATGCTCAACCACATACCGCCCAACAAAAGGATCAAACTACTTTGGGGCGGGAACTACTGAGAAGAGTTACGATGACCTAAGCGATAAAATATCTCTCCGCCTTTGAAGAATCACAAAAACTTGATGGCGAGGAGATAATTCCATCCAAAGACAAGCTTCAAGATATCTATGGGTGATGTATCTCTCAAACTCCAAGAGAGAGATAACATCTATCAGAAGGCCATACAAGATCAAAAGACTGAAGCTCTACGAGTTCAGAAGGCAAATGAAGAGCAGATTCAAGCCCTCTCTGACAAGATTGACGACTTAAAGCAGTCTTTCTCAGTACAACTTGAGTTGGGCCAGTAGGAACTTAAGTTCGAAGTTGCCAACTCCTCCTACCTAATGGAGCAGCTTATGTCCAACATGGAGCAGCTCTCTCAAATGATTGATGACAAAAAGGGGGAGAAAAAGAGGCATAGAAAGAAGAGGAACAAGAGGCACTCAGGGAAGAGCAGAGGGATAAGAGAGAAGAAGTCAAAGAAGAAGACAACAGCTGCAGCAGAAAAAGAATCATCATCTAAGGGGGAGCCAAAAGATGATGATCACATGATCGCAGAGTCTGAGGGGGAGCATGATCAGAAAGATGTTGAAGGGGAGCTAAGCAAAGACAGAAGGTCATCATCCCAGGGAGAGCAAGAGAAAGGAGAACAAATAGATGAGTAGCTAATCAACAGACATCCTGGAAACATACATGGAGCCAAAGAGGTACATCTCTAACTAGTTAGGTATGTTCTAGATCTAGGATATAAAGTGTCTTAATGTATAAATTGCCATATCTTTATAAATGACATTCATGATTATCTGTTTTAGAAATACAGCTGCTCACTATATATAAGATTCATTCATAACATGCATATGCACTTATTGTTTTTGTCATAATCAAATAGGGGGAGATTGTCAGGAATAAACAGGTGAATGATATTCTTATTTAATATATGATTTGATTATGATATATATGTGAATGAATATGCAAGTATGCTTGCATTAAGAAAAGGTGTAAAGTCCTTTGATAGATAATAGAAGTATATGTACAAGGACTTAGAATGAATTGATCAAATATGTTAGGTTTAACCTACATAAGCAAAACAGCTTTGTAAAGTCCTTAAAAAGAAATGATGTACAAGGACTATAAATATAGAAAGATCAAGCTTGTTAGGTTGATCTTATGATGTAATAGATAGGCTTGTCTGATCGTCGAGCACTGCACCAGAAGTCGTAGTCTGCCAGGAGAGTCGAGGTTAACTCGAGAGCTATCGAGGCAGAATAGGAGTATGTAAGATAGTAGATCTCGGAGTTCGTAGACTTCCAGGGGAAACGAAGAAGGATCGTAGTGTATCGAGTAGAGCTTCCTTAGGATCGTAGTATGCAGAGGAAGTCATGTTCAGAATCGTAGAGACAGCCTGCCTACGAGCCAACCTGTCATCTGCAGAAGCCAAGTCAGAAATATAGACTACACTCAGAGTCGTAGAGTCCACTGATGCCGAAGCTATATCAAAGATCGTAGACTACACCCTGAGTTCATAGAGTCCATTGATTACATGCATAGATCGTAGTCGAGAAAGATCAAATGAAGACAACAAGTACAAGGCAGAAATCATAGAGTGTCAAGATCTGATCTCGGGATCGTAGTGTCTGCACAAGCCGAAGCTGAATCGTAAAATGCTGAACTACGACCTCAACAGAAGTGCTCACAATGCCAAGGTTAAATCGTAGAGCATATACGGTTCTCAACAAATGAGAACTCCTAGAATATCCAAAGGAACGAAGCCTCTAGTTCAAGCTGCAAGCTACATCCAAGGAAACGAGAGAGCACTCAACGAATGACATGCAGGCTAACAGAAGATCTAAGCACCAACCCAATAAGCATCAAGATTGAGTTATAAGGCCATTCTTGATGAAGTCTTCCACAAGGAGATCCAAAGAAGACTTCAGAAGCTGACTAAGGAAAGTCAGCTAATGCAGTAGCTATCAAGTGAATAGAAGACAACGATCTTGGAAGCAACCAAGATCGTAGTGTTTGCCAAATAAAGAAGGAACTGATGGAAGGTGAACCGAGATACTGGTCAGCCTCTAAAGAGTAAGGCTAAAGTGATTAAGTGCAGGGTTAGTTCATTGATGATAAGTGAACGGGAGATCACAAGGAGAAAGCAAGCTGGACGCGCCACAAATCTGAAGTGTCTTGATATTCAGAAGTGGACCAGAGCAAGGAATTAGGCCATCAGTCTCTGAGAACAGTCGAAGCAAACAGAAGTATTGAAGCACTGCACAATACAAGGAAGAGGTGTTCTACATTAAAGATCCAATCAACACTCTTCAAGATCGTAGTGTTAACTCTACCAGTTAATGAACAACACTCAACAAGACACTACGATCAAGTCCTTGAAGATGTGCATCAGAATTGTAGAGTCCGAATAGCTGAAGACTGAAGCATTGGCAATAGTTCAATCTGAAGGGTAATATTCGGACAAGTGCTTATTGAGAGCATCGATGCAATAGGACAATCTCTAATTGAGAAATCAAGAGGAACTAAAGTCTTTAACCTGCCCAAGACATTAAAGTGATACATCTGACAAGGTAAGTGAAATAGTAGATTGCGGCATCAGAAAAAGTATGACATGTCACATCAAGCAGTCTACCTCAAGCAACTCGAGATATGTGAAGAGATTTGAATAGCCTTCAACGGCTACTTTCCAACGGAAGGATTGGGAAGAGGTATAAATGAGAAAGAGCTTCAAAGATCAAGGGTTGCTGGAGTTGCCAAATTTAGAGAGAAGGTGGACTGATCTAAACCATGTGATATAGTGAGTCCGAAGGCTCACTCTACGATCCACCAAGAACACTCAGAAGTCAGATAAAGAAAGAAGTAGAAGTGTGAGTTCTACTAAGTAGAAGTGAGAGTTCTACTACATGAAGAGTGTTCTGAACTACCGAGAGAAAGAAGAGCATTATGTCATCTTGATGTCCATCATGGGAAGACTCTGAGTACAATAGAGAAGAGCCTATAGTCATCTTAACAAGACCAGCATGAGAAGTCATCAAGTAGCAAGAAGGAAGATCACAAATGCCATCTTGGTGTCAAGCATGAGAAAGCTTCTAAGTACCTAACAGAAGAGCTTACAGTCATCTTAGAAGCCTATCATGAGCAGCCATCAAGTACCAAGGAGAAGGATCTTCAAGGTAGTTCATAAAGGGGTCATCTAAAGGGGTTGAGTAACCAAAGAAGCTGAGCATCATGCAACACTCAGCTGCACTTCAAGGATGATCAAGCTAAGCTGCTAAGGATAGAAGATGTTCAGAGCATGAAGACATCTTAGCAGCTCAGTACCAACTCTAACAACAACAAACAAACAGCTCAATAAAGCCAGGTCCTGAGGGGTCCTTGTCCGAAGGGACTAAACAAAGAAGGGCCAGAAGGGTCCTTATCAAGAAGGACTAAAGCGTTCTAAGCTGCATTGGTTTCAAGAAGAGTTCCTAGGGAACTAGAGGAGTCCCCAAGGTCTTTGGTTTTGAAGAGTTCTTAGTGAACTGAAGTCCCAAGGCTCGACCTTGAAGGAATCTTAGTGATCTGAGGTCTTTGCCCTTCCTTAGTGGAAATCACGCTAGTTGAAAAATGTAAGAGTGGATTAGGAGCTTGAGTCTCTGAACCACTTAAAACCCCCTTGTGTCTTTTATATTATGTCATTTACATTATGTACTATTAACTGCTATAACTGCTATGTATGTTTTAACTACTTACAACTAAACTTACTCCACGAACAATGTATGTATGATTATGAATATATCAATGAAGGAGATCTTTTACTTATTTCGCTGTGCTTGAAAAGATTATTATGTTTCATATGTTAATTATGAACAATATAATATAAACCAGAAAAGTATTTGAAATAAAAAGGATCTATTCAACCCCCCCCCCCCTTCTAGATCTATTGTGCCCTCTGGGAACTAACAGAATGGTTTCCCAATGCCAGCTAAGACTCTCTCATATAAAGGAGCTTCTTGTATGTCTATGAAGGTCATAACCATTTCTGACTCTGTCATAGAAGGAATAACTTTAGCAGCAAGGTGCCTCCACCTTTGAGCATACTCTAGAAAAGACATTGGATTATTTCTTGACCTTGGTAATCTGGTACCAGTCAGGAGCCATCTAAAACTGGAAGCTGTATTGGGTGAGGAAGGCATGAGCTAGCTCTTCCCAACTATGGATCTTTGAGTTGTCTAATCTGGTATACCACGAATGGGCTTCTCCAGTCAGACTCTTTTGGAACAGCTGCATTCTGAGCTTCTCATCCTCTGCATAAGATCCTGCTCTGATGAACACCTTTAAATGTGTATAAGGATCTCCTAACTCGTCCTACTTTTTGAAGTCAGGAGTTTTCAACTTTTCTGGATAATGAACCCTAGGGAATATAAAAAGGTCAGCATATGAGACACTCCTGTGTACTCCAATTCCTTTGATAGCACGAAGGGTTTCTTCCATTTGAAGGACCTTTTTCCTAATGTCACCGGTGTCTAGATCTCCTTTGAGATGGATGTTTTTAGGGGGTTTTCTTTAATCAACTGAAATTCTGGATTTGTTTTATCCGAACCTTGGGTTCCTCCCTGTGCAGAGGATTCTGTATGTGTGGGAATTTTTGGGCCCTGAGTAGACTGATGTAGTTCTTTAAGTAGAACAACCAAATTTGTAATCTGTTTACTTAATCCATCGAATTCTTCGCGAGAAACGGGTTTAGACTGATCAGATGAAGACATGATTGGCTATAGGCTCGTGGCCTTTTTGGATTTTGACTGGGTAATAGGTCTGATTGTTTCCCTGTGAAAGACTTGCATAGTTTAGTCTGTGTAAATGTCTACATGCTATGTGATGTATCCGTTTTAGGAATATTATCCTGCAAGACGGATGTTAGCTATTTGTGACACAGGATAGCATGTGAATTTAAATATGCATGTACACATATTTCTTCATATTTCCCATTATATGGAGATGGAATGAAATCACAAGTAATTGACTTTACGAGTAATTTTGAAATGAGAAAGCATGAAGAGACTTTCCTCCGTGTTTGGTTTATCAGAGGTTGACCTATCTTAGGTTACTCTCGCGACTTTGTGGCATGAAGGTTCCCAGATCATCGCAATCTACTTGACGGGAAGTTAATCCAGTCTTTCAACTGGAGCGAATCTGGGTGGTGCCTTTCCTGAGCCTCATTGGAATTAGTCTCCCTACGAGTCCAGTAATCAAACACCGACAGGATAGCCTCCTGGTGGAGGAACCACACAACATACATTCACATACAACGTGTCTCACCGTTTTATGAAAATGATGACATGTGTGAAACACTAATTTTACAAGCAGATATAATGTATAACATTAAGTACAGTAAATATATGCATTTGTACACATTCATCATAAATGTAAATGCAACATCCACACACAAGCATATAACTGTTTTGAAAAGATTGTAATAGCGGCTTAAGCCCTCTTACTGGTGTCCCCAGCAGAGTCGCCACCTGTCGACGTCGGGATTTTTATTTGTCCCTTTTCTGTTCTTGTTCTTTGGTGTTCTCATGTTAGGTGAGATTTGTTTGAAAAAATAAGTTTTGAAAAGGTCCGACATGTATACGTCGATGATTTGACTGTAAGAGTTGCTGGTTGGTTTTTCATATGGTTGTACCAACACAATCGAGAAAAGGTTTGTACATTGACCCATTGATGTGACACTGCTAAACGGGTCTGTGAAACCGAGATTCATTAGCGTCCGGGGCTTGATTATGCGGAGGGAAGGTGTTAGGCACCCCCCGATATCCGTGTTACCACGGTGACCGCCACTTTTCAAGAAACAGTTATATGAATATGTGTGTGTGTGTGTGTGTTGGTCAATGTGTAGTTATATGGAAGTAGTGCGAGGTCTCGTTCGCACATATATACACAGGGTTTGAATTTATGTAAAAATTCAGTTTTAAACAAGATATGGCAATGATGTTTTGTAAAAAAAAGTTTTTTCAAACCCTTATGCTCAATAGTAATTGAGATCTTTTACACTTCCATTTTTTATTAAGTGTTCAGCTTAATTGCTTTTAATTTTTGAGATGCGGAGCATCTTCGAGAAAATAATGTACAAAGCAGTGCCGAATTCCTCGTGAACATGAAAACCATATGAGGAAATCCAAACACCGTGAATAAATTTACAAGCTGCTTATAGCTAAAAATATCCATAACAGGAACCGAATCTAGATTCAGTAGACTGAATCTGTGATCACATGATTCCTAGGCTCACATGATGTTGCAATTTAAATGAAAGTAGTAAGCAGTTATATATATATAAGTTGTAAATTTATATATACAGACATGATCAGCCACCACGAAGCACCTCCATGGGGGATCGAAAATGTAAATAAAGTTTTAAAAGCAATCAACCGCCACGTAAGTAAACCCAAAGTGATTTAAAAGTATATATATATATATATATATATATATATATATATATATATATATATATAAAAGTTAATAAACGCATAGGATGTAAAATCTGTGCTCATCGAACAAAGTTCGACAACAGTTAATATATATAAGTATATATATATATATATATATATTAAAGCAATAAACGTACCAGATGTAAAATACAGGCTCATCGAACAGAGTTCGACACACAGTTTATATATATAAGTATATATATATACGAAAGCAAATAAACGCTCCAGACGTAAGTCTAGGCTCAATTGAGGCATAACTCGATAATGTTAGTCCATATATAAATATATGTGTATATATATATATATATATGTATATACAAACTGAAATGAAACCACGGACCGAAGTCCGGGCATACACACGCAACACGACTCTCAACGTAAAGAATGGTGTGTGCAAAGATGAAGAGAAATACGTTAAAGAATGTAAGAAGGCTTACAGTGGACTACCAAAGAAGACTTCTATAACTTTAAGTGGATGAAAACTCGGCTCCCGTCGGTAAAAATAGTAGCTATATGTGAGCTCACAAGTGTTTAAAATGAGAACGCACTCAGTTTAGGGTGTGTACAGAGAAAATTTGACAGGGCTTCCTCGCCTTTTTTCTTTTATAAAATGGCCACCCCAAGCCCTCTATTTATCGAGGGGAGTCATTTGGTGTACTCACTACTAGTCATTGGTGTACTATGGCTAGCCGCAGATGTACCTGCGGCTCCACGGGTCCCGCCGTCTCAAAGTACGTGTACGCGTGCACTGTGATGTCTATTCAAACTTTCAGAATTGCAATTCGGGCATTCGATTGAGGTGTATAAGACCTATTTCGGACCGCCGTTGTCGAGAGCTACGCCATGACATGGGATTAGAGGTTGTACAAAGTCAGGAAGATGGGACTATGCCCTCGATCTTCAAGCTTCAAATTCTATCCGGTGTGCTGCCTTGCGTAGTAGTCACTCGGGATTGGACATCCTTGGTTCTTGTGGGACATTGCTGTGTAGAAATGTATGTATGAGATCATGAGACGGCGTGATGTAGGATCGAGGTGGCAAAATGACGATGTTACCCCTCACCGGGGTTATTTCCGGTTTGGGCTGATAAAGCAGACGTTGCTCATGGTTATCTGTGCGATTAGACTGTTGCAAGTACTGAAGGTTCTCAGGGTTATCTTTGAGGTGTGCATGTCTTCCCGGTGTTATCTCCGGGTCTCGTACTGAGTGCCTCGGTGTGAGTATCGAGGTTGAAGCTAACTGCATGCATTTGAAATAAGCATTTCTGGGGTTATCTCCTAATCGCAAAAACAATCCTTCGGGGTTATCTCCAAGGTTAAGATCTTATTCGGTGTTGTTTCCAGGACTGGAATCAAGCATCTCGGGGTTATCTTCGAGACAGAACTGTCCTCTCCGGTGGATTTTCGGTATTTGAACTGCATCATCTTCCAGGGTTATCTCTGAAAGACGAATCTGCCCTCCTGCAATGTTAGTGACAGGTGTACAGAAAATTTTGAGTCTCCACATCGGGAAACCCTAATTTTTAATTTGGAAATCCTAAACCCTAATTAGGAAACCCTAATTCTAATTAGCATGACTAATGTGGTTAGTAACCTTTAATATAATTAGGAAACCCTAATTATATTTTAGAAGTTAATTTTCTATTTTAAAACCCTAATTAAAAAATTCTAGAAACTAAAATTGTAAAACCTAAGGGTTAGAAGCTTAGGGTTAAACCCTAAGGGTTAGAACCTTAGGTTAAACCCTAAGGGTTTGGCAAGTTACCTATATGCTATTAAACTTACATGTTCAATGACCAAAATGCCCTTTTTGGATTTCTTTAATTGGTAACTTGTAAATCTTGCCAAATTGGGAGTTGGTAACCAACTATTATTGACATTGTGACTCATAAACTCCAAAAAATCAGTCCAATTCATCAGTCATATACTACATATCATGTTATATATAGATTAGAGAGAGAGAAAAAAAGTCTAGCATTTTGCTTATTTTGCTATCAAACACTCAACCAACATTTCTCTCTCCAAACCTCCGAATTTCTTAAGTGATTCAGTCACATTATAACCCTTAGAAACACTAAGATTAGTTAAGGAGATCAAAGATCAAGGATTAGACAAGAGAGGTATAAACCCTAACTCACCATTTGATCTATGATGATACATCACAGATCTATAGCATCAAATGGCTTTAAAAATGAAGTTTTTCAAAACTGCTCAAGAACATTATTTGTGGTCTGACAAGCTAATGTCAGGAGCCACGGATTCTTCTCTGTTCATGATTTTTGTTGTTTTATGTTTTAGATCTGTAGTCTGACATGGGCTCTTCGATATGGAAGTGGAATCACAACCATTCCATATCCAGATTGTAGGTTATTCATGGTCAAAACCCATTGACCGAGCATGACCAAGAGTTTCTGGGCAACCTAGAAACTCGTTTTCAGTGCCTGACAGGATTTTGTTAGCCCCAGATCTGTCAGGTGTTATTTTCCTTGATGATGTTATTATATCTAGATTATAGCCTGTTATATGGACTTTAGATCCCACAAACAATCAACAGATCGAGTGTAGTGAGAGGTCAAACTAGGCCATTCGGTCACGATTGCAGTTTCTGGAATTCCCAGAAATCGGATGAACAAGCCCTCTGACAGGGTTTGACCAAGCTTAATCTAGAACATGTGATGTAGTTGGGCTGATTTCTTCTTATATACATGTTCTATGACATGTGAACTACACATTTGGACCATGAGAACACTTAACTAATGACCGGAGCACCTGATTAAGTGGGCTTGAAAGTGGCACCACGAACTTCCTGGGTTTATGGGTTACCCAGGAACACTCTGACAAGCACTTTGGAGACACAGATCTCCTTGATATGATGTAGTATGACCAAACTAAGTGTTGGAACTTGTAGAGTTACATAAACACTACACGATGGATGCTCAAGCTTGCCCAGAAACGCATTACACTGAGAATCAAATGTGGTCAAACGAGACCCCTTGAACACTGACTGTCAGTGTTCTTGAGCCCAAGAACACCTACAGTGACAAAAAGCATCGCTATAGGCTATAACGATGATTTATTTACTTTCTATTTTTTGATTTTCTGGAAATTGATTAAAATAGAAATAAATTCTAAAAAATTACAAAAATGGTTTTAAAAATTATTTTAATTATGAAAATTAACTTGTTATAATTTGTGATATTTTTATTAATATTTATAATTATTTGAATATTAATGGTATTTAATTTATTTAATTAGTATATTAAATAAATTAGAGAAAAACCGATTTTAATATTATAAAATTTATTTTAAATAAGAATAAAGTGTTTAAAAATATTTTGAATTATAAAATGTAATTTTCAATATTTTTGAAAATTCTCATTAATAAATTAATATTAATGATATTAAATTTATTTAATTATGATATTGAATAAATTAGTTAAAATGGTTTTATTGATTTAAAAATGAGGAAAGTGATATAATATTATTTTAAGTTATAATTAATGACTTTTAATATTTTGATAATAATTTCATTAATATTTAAATATTAATGGTGATGGTTTAAAAATTATTTTAATTACTTTAAAAATCATTTAAATAGAATATTGATGATTTAAAAAATTAAATTATTATAAATAACTTTAATAATTTGATAAGTATGTCATTAATATTTTTATATTATTAAATATTAATGATGATGGAATTAATCAGTAATTAAATCATTTAAAAATGATTTTAGTGTTTGAAAAATTATTATAAATTATAATAATTGTTTATAAATTACTAAAAGCTTCCAAAAAATATTATAAATTATATATGACTTATCTAATGTAATGTTGAAGCTTTGAGACCGAGTTTAAGTGCCAATAAATGTGTTAATTGTCGAATAGGGTGACCAATACACCGAGAATAGACTGAAGTCCAACCAGACCGAACTAGTTAGACTTGATGAGTGTTTATATAGGTTATAAACACTGATGTGGCTATGTAGTAATGTGTCTAGGAGAAAGATTGACTGTAAATTACATTAATTCGTGTTATGATTTATTGTTCTAATTGTGAGACTGATATTGTGATTATAGGTCTTGTGAACGCAGATAAGTATATTGTGTAGTAGTAATCAACACGGAAGACAAGTTTCCTTAACTCAACCTTGAGTTAGTACTTTTTAAATATTATGGTGGTTAATTATTGTTAATTAGACCACGTCTGAGACTTTTTGTTGATTATTCACAGTTAGTGCATGTTTATTAATTCAAATTGAATTAGTGATTCTGAGAATATACTTGGAGATTATTTGTTGTTGGATACTTACATCCGTAGAAGCTATTATTGATAGTACATATAATTCATGTCTATTATCGAATTGTGTTCAGAAATGTCTTAGCTAATTATTTTGGCTAGACGAACATTTGTTAGAACTTGATAGGTTCGAGAAGAGAACACAATTATTATTGACAGATCGATGCCAATTATTTTAGCTTGATCAAGAAGTGATTAGATATTAAAATCATAGTATTTTGTTGTTAAATCAAACTCTGATTATAAGACTGAGAAGAAAAAATATTTTATATAAAGGGAATATTTTTGGTCTTATATTCGGCCTTTGCGTGCGTGTAAGTATTATGCATAATATAGGGTACAAGGAGTTGGCCGCTCTAAGTACTTGTAGAGGGGTATAATTTAATCTATATGGTTATCTGATACACCTGGGTATATCAAAGTTAAATATTTGATAGTTACTCGAGAAGAGAAGTTCAAGATCCAATAATCATTCAGCATAAATCAGGAAAACATTCCACTTTGTTAATGCATAGAATTGATTCCTACTTATTCAATAGAATATCGTAGAAACTTTGAAAGCGTTGTACTCTTTCATTATTAGATTATTGTGTAGCATAGAATGCGAGAAGAAGTGTTAGTAATTAACAAATTGTTCAGCTATTTCAAAGTTCACCGAACTTTGGTGTTATCTTATCAAATTAGATAGTATGTTATTATTGATTCTTATACATTCATTGTATGTCTTAACTTGTGGGCAAATTTGTTGATCACCCTTGCTAAATAAAACATTTCAGCTAGGGAAGAAGTGGAAGGAGGTGATGTGAAGAACAAGGGCAAAGGTGTTATGCTGGAATAGATATGAATAACATTATTATTATGTTATGTTTGTAAACCCTTTTTGTATATCTAAATGGTATGTTTATAATATTAAGGTTAGATAACCTGGGACGAATGTATTACCATCATCTGTTAATGTGATATGTATTGCTACTTATAAATGAATGGGTAGTTAGATGTTATTATATTGTGAACCGTGAGCACCAAACTCGGGGTTCAGGTAACCCGGATTTGGGGGGCGTCACATGACCATTCTTGAGTTCACTTTTATAAGTTTTAGCTTACAACTTACATGGTATTAAAGCATAACAAGATCAAGTGGTTACCATATCTTATAACTTGGCTATATGTCCACATAGAGATATTACACAATCTGTTAATACTCATGCTTATAGTGTTCATATTGTTTATTCACAATTGTCATTGTTTAACATTTTGAATCATGTTTTAAACTCATGTTTGGTTTACTACCGTTATATCAAACACATAAGAGTCATGCTTAGAGACATAGGGAATGTAAACATGTTATTTTAGATTCTAAGAACTTAACTACCCATACTCACTTGGCTTGAAAACATATCCAAGTTTACTTTTGAAATCCTTTTAAACTTGAACAACGTAATTTAACACATACAAGGCAACTTTAAAACTCTTATCATATGTAGTCAAGTCATGTTAACACGTTCGCAAGATCAGAATGTATATCATGTAGTAGTCATGCATGTTAGCTTACTATACTAAGCTTTTTCTTGAAAAATTCTCTAACACAAAGCCTAATAAGGTGGTCATGAATAAAGGAACTATGAATCATATATCATGCTTATTTATGTGTGAAATCAGTCATGTGTGTAGACTACTAAGCTCAAAATCTGCAGAACATGAATTTTAACAAAGTTTGTTTTCAAAACTCTAAGTCCTTGTTAAAGATCTTCTACTAAATCATGTTGGACACTTCATAACTCATAAGGAAACCTTATAACATATGGCATACCTCTTTTTCATGTGTACATAAGCCATAATACCATATTAGCAATAACCTAGAATAACAGAATCCAAAGAATTGTTTCGACAGTGCAGTGCAATCGCTATTGCATGTACTAGTATAAATAAATATGCAATTTATCTTTGTACCCTTAGTATAAACAGCATACAGGAGCTTCACTCAATCTCTTCTTCAATTCTTGAAAGCTCTCTTCGCATTTGTCAGTCCATACAAATTTCACCGTCTTCCTCATCAGGTTAGTCAACGGAGTTGTTATCTTAGAAAAATCTTAGATGAATCTTCGATAGTACCCAGCTAACCCTAAGAAACTTCTCACATCCGTCGGTGTTCTAAGTTGTTCCCAATTACTTACCGCTTCGACCTTTGTGGGGTCTACTAAGATTCCATTTTCATCCACCACATGGCCTAAGAATTGAACCTTCTTCATCCAAAATTCACACTTTGAAAATTTTGCATACATCTTTTCCTTCCGTAGTTCCTCCAAAACAATCTTTAGATGTTCGGCGTGTTCTTCCTCTATCTTCGAGTATATCAAAATGTCATCGATGAAAACTACTACGAATTTATCTAAGAATGGCTTGAAGACTCGGTTCATCAAGTCTATAAATGTTGCCGGAGCATTAGTCAAACCAAATGACATTACAAAAAACTCGTAATGCCCATAACGGGTTCGAAACGCAGTCTTTGGTATGTCCTCATCCCGCACTTTTAGTTGGTGATATCTTATCTGTAGGTCGATCTTCGAAAAACATTTCGCTCCCTTCAGTTGATCAAATAAGTTGTCTATCTTCGGTAACGGATATCTGTTCTTGATCGTTACTCTGTTCAATTCTTGATAATCGATACATAGCCTCATCGATCCGTCCTTTTTCTTAACGAATAACACTGGTGCTCCCCAAGGAGACACACTCAGTCGAATGTAACCCTTATCCAATAGCTCTTGGAGTTATACCATCAATTCCTTCATTTCTATCGGCGTCATTCGATATGGAAGCTTTCGAAATCGGTGTCATTCCCGGTGCTAAGTCTATTACAAATTTGATTTCTCTGTCTGACGGAAGACCAGGCAGATTGTCCAGAAACACGTCTTAAAATTCATTTACTATGGATATAGCTTTAATTTCTACTCCCTTTTTCTGAGTATCTACGATGTAAGCTAAATAACCTACACGTCATTTCCTTAACAATTTATTGGCTTGCATCATCGTAACGCAACACGATTGCTTAAGCGATGAGCTACCATAAAACACTACCTTAGACTTACTCGGAGTCTGAAGGTTCACACGCTTGTTGTGACAGTCAATTACCGTTTCATGGTTATATAACTAATCCATTCCCAGTATTACGTCAAATTCTCCCAGTCTAATAGGAATTAAGTCTACGCTCAGTTCATGTTGTCTAATGTTTGCGCGATAATTTTGATAAACGTATTCTACAAGGATTATTTCCTTATTCGCAACTTCTACGTTCAAAGAATCTTCTAAACGTTCTCGGGGTGTACTAAGTTTACTAGAAAATTCTTGAGATATAAAAGAACAGGTGGCACCCGAATCAAATAATACATAAGCATTTATATTATTGATTGAGATTATACTTGACACCACGTCCTTCGCAGCTACTGCGTCTTGGACGGTCATGTTAAAGGTTCAGGCGATTGATCAGTTGGGTTGCACGGGTCTACCAATCATTAACTTGCTTCCTCCTCCCTGGCCTCCGCCAATTCCACCACTTCCTTTCTTTGGGCAGTCCTTTATCTGGTGCTCTGTTGATCCACAAGCCAAACATCTCCTGATTTTCTTTGGTTTTGGGCAATTTGGCGATATGTGCCCCTCTTGGCAACAATTATAACACGTGCTCTTTCTTTTCCAGCACTCCTCCTGATGACTCCTCCCACACTTATTACAAGCTTCAGTCCTTTTCTTAAAGTTTCCCTGGTGACTCCCACCTTGATTATTGTTTTGGTTGTTTTCCTATTTTCTCTTTCCGGAGTTACTCCCTCCGTTGTTGCTTCCTCCACGATACTCACTCCCAGTGTTCTTGTTTTTCTTCTTCTTATGATATAGACTTAAGGCCTCACTGCCACCTTCCGTAATGATTGCCTTCTCCAACAATGTCGCACAGGAATCAATCTGGAGGACTGATACCTTATTATACAGCCACGGCTTCAGCCCTTGCTTGAAGCGTATCGCCTTCCTTTACTCATCTCCCACCTGATGCTCTGCAAATCGTGCTAGTTCATTGAACTTAGCCGTGTATTGCGCCACCGTCATCTCACCTTGTTTTAATTCTAGAAATTTCACCTCCATTCGATTCTTCATGCTCTTCAGGAAGTAATTCTCGAAGAACAGCGTCTTAAACCTATCCCATGTTATCGTTCCTTTGCCAGCTCTCTGTTAATTAGCCTTCCACCAATAGTTCGCTTATCCCCTCATCATATACGTAGCAAACACCATCTTTTGATCTTCACCCACACGAGCTATAGTGAAAGCTTTTTCAATCTCCTTGATCCATGTTTATACATGCAACTATCGGGTCAGTAGTTCCTACGAATTTCGGAGGTCCTACACTCTTAAAATCTTTAAAGTTTGTGACGGGAGATGCTTGGGGAACGGGTGGTACTGGTTCATTCCTTCCCCTAAGAGCCTCTTCTAACAAATCTATAAGCCTCTGCATCGGATCTACTGGTCCTCCCTCATCATTAACCGAAAATGTATCCTGGGAGTACCAAAATGTATCGTGATCTTCGACATACATTTTGGTGGAGCAATATGAAGAGAGAGAGAGAGAGAGAGAGAGAGAGCGGGGTTTATCTCAAGGTGTCTAACTTGTCAACGAGTCAAGGCGGAGCATCAAGTGCCAAAAGGTCCATTGCAACCACTTGAAATTCCAGAATGGAAGTGGGAGCACATTACCATGGATTTTATTCTTTGGTCTTCCCAAGGTTTCTCAAGGCATAGATGCGATTTGGGTCATTGTTGATAGATTGACCAAGTCTGCTCATTTCTTACCGATACGAGAAACTTATACACTTGAATGTCTTACTCGTATGTACATAAACGAGATTGTAAGATTGCATGTTATGCCAGTATCCATAGTTTCTGATCGAGACCCAAGATTCACTTCACGATTTTGGGTTAGTTTTCAAAAAGATATGGGTATGGATTTACGATTTAGTTCAGCATATCATCCTCAAACGGACGGGCAGTCGGAGAGGACTATTCAAACTCTTAAAGATTTATTAAGACTCTGTGTCCTTGACTTCAAAGGAAGTTGGGACAAGTTCTTACCATTAGTGGAGTTTTCCTATAACAACAGTTATCAAGCAAGTATTGGCATGGCTCCATTTGAGGCGTTGTATGGAAGAAAGTGTCGTTATCCAGTATGTTAGGATGAGGTGGATGAAGCAATGTTGTTGGGACCGTAGTTGGTACGTATGACTACGAAAATGATTCAAACGATCCGATAACGTATCAAAACATCACAAGATCGACAAAAGAGTTATGATGATCTTCATCGAAAGGACGTGGAATTCAATATTGGAGATCATGTGTTGTTACGTATTGCTCCATGGAAAGGAGTTACGAGATTTAGAAAGAGAGGAAAGCTCAATCCTCGATTCTTTGGCCCATGTTTAATCCTCGATCGAGTAGGAATTGTGGCCTATAGACTCGCCTTACTGCCAAGTATGTCTCTTGTTCATAACATTTTTCACATATCTATGTTACGTAAATATGTGAAAGACCCGAACCACATTATTGAATTAGAACCGGATGAGATAGCGGAAGATTTAACGTATGAAGAGGTACCTGTTAAAATTTTGGATAAGAAGGATCATATTCTACGCTCCAAGGTTATACCTCAAGTCAAAGTTTTGTGGAGAAACCACGATGTTGAGGAAATAACCTGGGAGTTAGAATCTGAAATGAAGTCAAGGTATCCTCACCTCTTCGACATACCAGGTACGCACCCTAATTTCGAGGATGAAATTTAATAAGAAGGGGAGGTTGTAAGACCCCAACTTTTATGAATAAAGATTAATTTTTCTCAAAATATATTTTTGAATATTATGGTGTGGATTTGATATAATGTTATAGTTGTGGGTATTATTTACAAATTTTGCAAAGTAAGCAAGTTGTTATGTGAGACCCCAAATTTTATGAATAAAGATTTAAATTTCTCGAAATATTTTTTTAATATTATGGTGTGGATTTGATATAATGTTATAGTTGTGAGAAGTATTTATAAATTTTGCAAAGTATGCAAGTTGTTAAATAATATTCGTTGTGTCGGGGAATATTCGATTGGTCGGGGAATATTCGTTTTAACAGAGAATATTCGTACGACGACACAATCATTGGTGGACTCCACAACGGAACTATTGTCGTAGTTAGAAAATGACAGAATTATCTTTTTATAAAAATAACGGCGAAAGTGTTATCGTTAAAACTATTGAACTACTCGGTAGTAAAAGTAAAAATGATGTCTGGTGGTTGCATAGTAGCACACGGTATTGATTATTGATGCTTACGTAAGAAGTCACTCAGTTTTACTCAATTATTGCTACAATAATTGTTGCATCATATCTCTCATATTATTGATTCAATTATTGTCACAGTATCATCTGCATAATATTTATTATTATTAAATCAATAATTGAGATGGCAAAGTTTTTCATATTATTATTTGCAATATTGAAAATGTCTAGAAGTTCTTTTCAAATCATTTTTGGGTACAATATTATTCCATGAGGAGATGTGATAATTTTTCAAACCGTTAGTTGAAGTTATAATAATAAATCAATATGGATCGTTGGTTGAAGATATAATAGTAAATCAATATGAACCTTTGGTGGAAAGTTATAATAGTAAATCAATATGGATCGCTGGTTTAAAGTTTTAATAGTAAATCAGTATGGACCGTTGCTTTAAGTTTTAATAGTAAATTAATATGGACCGTCCGTTTAAAAGTAAATCAATCTGGACCGTCCGTTGAGCTCACCCTTTTGCTTTTATTGTTCTCTTCAGGAAATGAGAAGGTAGTTGGGACTAGTCGGGGAACAGAGTGATGGTTCTTGATGGTGCATTAGTAGTCCTCACTATTCTATGAAATAGTGTGATAATAAATGTAATGAGGACTCCATTGAGTGTGGATATTGTCTAGATGACAATATTTGTATTAAAACTCATGCACTTATGTTTTTGTCGTATTGTACACAACTGTTGTATAATTAGTTTGTATTTGTATTCAGTACCTTGTATCTACCGACCCAAGATGGGTGATGTATACCTATTTTTGGGGCGTCACATGTTATATAATATTCGATTGGTCTGGGAATATTCTTTTTAACAAGGAATATTAAATGCGACAAAGACAATCATTGGTGGACCCCACAACGGAAGTATTGTCGTAGTTAGAAAATGACAGAATTATCTTTTTATAAAAATAACGGCAAAAGTTTTACCGTTAAATTGTTGAACTACCCGGTGGTAAAAGTACAGTAATATGCGTGGTTGCATAGTAGCACACAGTATTGATTATTGATGCTTACGTGAAAAGTCACTCAGTTATACTCAATTATTGCCATCGTAATTCTCGTGATAATATCTTTCATATTATTGATTCAATTATTGTCACAGTATCATCTGCATAATATTTATTATTATTAAATCAATAATTGAGACGACAAAGTTATTCATATTATTATTTTCAATATTGATAATGTCTAGAAAGATCTGTCAAGGAGAGGTTTGGTCACCTAATTGCACGCCAATAGGGAGAAATCCTTATCGGAAAGCCCCCTCTTTCCTGGGAACGACCTGGTTGTTAAATATTGTGAGTTATAATATTAATAATGAATAAGTTCGTGTTAATTAAAGATGAAATTGATAGTTCTATTGTGTTGGGATTATTAGTGTTAGTGAAAATCGACATTTATTTCGATAATAATTGATGTCTGGAGGTTATATTGACCAATCGGGTATTCGGGACACTTTTTGTGTCGGAGTACTATTCACGGGTTACTATTCACGAGTTACTATTCACCCGATTACTATTCACTCTAGTATTGTTCACTCGGGTATTTGGGATACTTTTCGTGTCAGAATACTATTCACGGGTTACTATTCACCTATTACTATTCACCTGGTTACTATTCACTCTAGTATTGTTCACTCGGGTATTTGGGATACTTTTCGTGTTGGAGTACTATTCACAGGGTACTATTCATCCGAAAAATATATTTCTTTTCGGTCCAAATCAATTTTGGGTACAATATTATTCCATGAGGAGATGTGATAATTTTTCAGACCGTTGGTTGAAGTTATAATAGTAAATCAATATGGATCGTTGGTTGAAGATATAATAGTAAATCAATATGGACCGCTGGTGGAAAGTTATAATAGTAAATCAATATGGATCGCTGGTTTAAAGTTTTAAAAGTAAATTAGTATGGACCGTTGCTTTAAGTTTTAATAGTAAATCAATATGGACCGTCCGTTTAAAAGTAAATCAATCTGGACCGTTCATGAATTAGTTACTATTCAGTCCATTCTCCTATAAATAGAAGCTCATTCCTTCATTATTTCTTACGAATTCACTGAAACTCTAGATAGAGAAACTATGAGAGAAAGAAGAAAAGTATTCTACTACTTAACTTTTCCAATATCCAGTTTCTTCTAAGGTAAGGGATATTATTTGTTGTACTCGTAAGGGGTATTATTCTTTCTTATTCATGAAGAGAGTTATTTTCTTTCAATACTCGTAAGGGTTGTTATTCCATTCTTTATTATTATATTGGAATAACCTGATTATGCAAAGTACCGCATACATGGTGAAATTCTTCTGTTATGCCATTCTTTATTATTCTGTTGGAATAACTTCTCTGTACGGTCTATCGCATGCCTGGTGAATTCTGTTGTTATTACATTCCTTATTATTCTGTTGGAACATCCTGTCTGTGCGGATTAAGCATGACCTGGTTCTATTCTATATTATTTTGTTGGAATATCCTGTCTGTGCTGGTTACGCATGACCTAGTTCCATTCTTTATTATTCTGTTGGAATAACCTGTCTGTGCGGATTACGCACGCCTGATGAATTCTTCTATTATTCCATTCTTTATTATTCTGTTGGAATAATCTGTCTACGAGGATTACCGCATGGCAACAAAAAATCCATTTGTGATTTCATATATTCTATTATACTCAGTTGGTTAAAGTTTTGGCTTCTATACTCCATGAAATTAGTGGAATATCCTTGATATTTTAGCTTCATCCAGTATCTTTTCATGGAATATTCTTCTGAGCATTCTTGAATTTTACTCCACAAAGCAGTATCATGTTGACAATATGGACGTTATTGAGTTCAAGATAAATTAACTTATAAATCTTTAAAATTTATTCTTGAACTTGTTTTACTAAATTGTCATCATCCTCATGCTTATATTATGTTGAAAGTCATCTTTGGCTTACGTGCATAGATGCACTTGGTATGATTATGACCAGGGATTATTCGGTATAATCATGACCATAATGTGATGAATGATGTGGTAAAAGTCCTTATTGGCCTGTAATTCATTGGTGGACAGTTGTTAGTATGATTATAACCAGGGATTATTCGGTATAGTCATGACCATTGATGATTACATGAATATCCTTGGCCGTGGTGCAGGGATGATTGATTTTATTTATTTATTGTCGAGTCTCAAATGATAAAGTTGATGAAAAACTTTTTAGATCATAGAAGATAGTAGATTTTATACTTTACTTGACTCTTCTAATGGATTGTTTATTCCGCTGCAGTTTTTGATTCTGCATTATCTTAGTCAAAATATTTCTTACTGGGCTAGTTGAGCTCACCCTTTTGCTTTCATTGTTCTCTTTAGGAAATGAGAACGATTTGGGACTAATGGGAACGAGTGATGGTCCTAGATGGTGCATTAGTAGTCCTCACTATTCTGTGAAATAGTGTGATAATAAATGTAATAAGGACTCCATTGAGTGTGGATATTTTCTGGATGACAATATTTGTATTAAAACTCACAGCCTATGTTTTGTCATATTTTACACGACTGTTGTATAATTAGTTTGTTTTTGTATTCAGTACCTTGTATCTGGCAACCCAAGATGGGTGATGTATACCTATTTTGGGGGCGTCACAGTTGGTATCAAAGCTTAGGGATATGATCCCTGGCTGAGATGTGAGACAAGAACTAGGAGAGGAGAGACGGGGAATTCCTTCGCTAGTATGACCTACTTAAGTTTATTTGGTATTTAATTTATCAGTCAGAGTATATGGATAATATGTGACATGTTAATTAACCCTTGTTTTGTGGTAGTGTTTGAAATGGCAGCTGAAAATGTTAACAATGGAGTGAATGAGACCGTTGAGACACCTTTAATCACCAACCACGTTAATGTAATGTCAGACGAAGAAGAAATTAGAGATATCTACATGGTGAGTGAAGAACTAATAGTTGCACCCAAGCTGGTCGCAGAGGTAGCAGCTGAGAGTGAGGAAGAAGAGGAACTCGAGGAGAATTTATTAGAAGAATTTTATGATCGAAATTTAGAATTACAAAATCGTATTCATGAGTTAGAAGAGCAGACTAAAGAACGACAGGCGGTCGTGGAGCAAAGAGATGTAACAATTCAAAATTGTGTTATCCGATGTGCGATACTTGAATAGAAGCACTCTTTGTCAGAGTATAAGATATTAGAGCTGAAATCTAAAAATGCTATGATCAAAGTTCTGATGAAAGAAGAAACAACTAAACGAATGAGAATGGAGGATGCATGGGTAAAAGTCGCACGACGCGTTGATATTGTAGAAAAAGACGTTCGATCCAATAAAGCCAAAATAGATGAAATAGATTTCGCTTTTTGGACAGCAATTGGTAGAATCCAACATCAAGTTCGGAATTACCCTGTGCAGAGCTGTCAACCCCAATTCGATATGGATCGGAGAGTAATGATTCAAATCATGGATCAGGAATGCGATGAAGAAATTAATGGTGGAATGTCCTCTATAGCAAAGTCAAGTCTAGCTGGGATGGTGACGTCAACGAATGTCCTAGACAAGTCAAAATCGATAGTTTAAAAGAGAGCATTTTTTTTGTGACGAGGAACACGAATGAAGTTATCACGGGTTAGTTAATTATAAATTCTTGCAAAGTCTATATCTTATTAGATACCGGTTCTACCTACTCTTTTATTTCTCCTACTTGCGCTCAATGTTTAAATTTGACTCCGGAGATATTAGATTTTGATTTATCTGTTGAAACTCCGTTATGAGAAACCTTCGTTACATCCACTGTTTATAAATCTTGTTTATTCAAATCGACACTTTCACATTACCTGTCGATCTTATCTCTTTGAAAATACTTGTCTTTGATGTAATTTAAGGAATCGATTGGTTAACTACTCATCAAGCTTTTTGTAAGGTTGTTAGCTTTCATATTCCTAACCAACCTGTTATGCGAATTCAAGCAACCAAACCACTAAAGTCAATCATTGTCATATCAAGTCATAAGTAAAGAGTCTCGAGCCTTTCGCCGGTGACTTCATTGTGTGGAATGCACCGAAGCCAGACTTTCTGTAGGCGACGTCGTGAATGACGATGACAAGTTGATAGGTATCAATGTGACGTGCTATCCAAGTCTTGGATGAGGGTCACAGTTTTGAATGATATTTCTATTGTTAATAAATTTCCTGGCGTATTTTTAAAGACTTAGCCTAAATCAAATTTTGTATTGACCCCAGTATTAAACCCATTTCTAAAACCCTCAAATATTTTCTTCACCTAAAACAAACGTAACATGTGCCAAAGACGTTGGCTTGAGCTGTTGAAGATTACGATCGTACCATTCAATATCATCATGGAAGAGCGAATGTGGTAGCTGATGCGTTGAGTAGAAGATCGTATTCGTTTATGAGTGCAATGTTGTTAACAGAAAGACCCATTTCGTATAACTTACAAATGATGAAGATAGAGTTAAAGACTCTAGGGACCCACGTGGTGATATCAAATATACGAGTAGAATCGACTTTAATCGATAAAGTTAAAGGCCGCTCAAGCTACACACCCGGAGCTGATGAATGTGAAGAAGAAGGTTCAAGAGTGAGTTATTCTAGAAGCAATAATCGATGAAGAGATTTAGTGTTACTGGAAATCGACATTTATTTCGATAATAATTGATGTCTGGAGGTTATATTGATCAATCGGGTATTCGGGGCACTTTTCATGTCAGAGTACTATTCAAGGGTTACTATTCACCCGGTTACTATTCACTCTAGTATTATTCACTCGGGTATTTGGGATACTTTTCGTGTCGGAGTACTATTCACGGGTTACTATTCACCCGGTTACTATTTACTCTAGTATTGTTCACTCGGGTATTTAGGACACTTTTCGTGTCGGAGTACTATTCACGGGGTACTATTCCTGGGGTACTATTCATGGGGTACTATTCACCCGAAAAATATATTTCTTTTCAAATTATTTTTGGGTACAATATTATTCCATGAGGAGATGTGATAATTTTTCAAACCGTTAGTTGAAGTTATAATAATAAATCAATATGGATCGTTGGTTGAAGATATAATAGTAAATCAATATGGACCTTTGGTGGAAAGTTATAATAGTAAATCAATATGGATCGCTGGTTTAAAGTTTTAATAGTAAATCAGTATGGACCGTTGCTTTAAGTTTTAATAGTAAATTAATATGGACCGTCCGTTTAAAAGTAAATTAATCTGGACCGTCCGTTGAGCTCACCCTTTTGCTTTTATTGTTCTCTTGTGAAATGAGAAGGTAGTTGGGACTAGTCGGGAACAGCAGTGATGGTTCTTGATGGTGCATTAGTAGTCCTCACTATTCTATGAAATAGTGTGATAATAAATGTAATGAGGACTCCATTGAGTGTGGATATTGTCTAGATGACAATATTTGTATTAAAACTCACAGCCTATATTTTGTCGTATTGTACACGACTGTTGTATAATTAGTTTGTATTTGTATTCAGTACCTTGTATCTACCGACCCAAGATGGGTGATGTATACCTATTTTTGGGGCGTCACATGTTATATAATATTCGATTGGTCGGAGAATATTCGTTTTAACAAGGAATATTCGTACGACAGCACAATCATTGGTGGACCCCACAACGGAAGTATTGTCGTAGTTAGAAAATGACAGAATTATCTTTTTATAAAAATAACGGCAAAAGTTTTACCGTTAAATTGTTGAACTACCCGATGGTAAAAGTACAGTAATATGCGTGGTTGCATAGTAGCACACAGTATTGATTATTGATGCTTACGTGAAAAGTCACTCAGTTATACTCAATTATTGCTACTGTAATTACGGCATAATATCTTTCATATTATTGATTCAATTATTGTCACAGTATCATCTGCATAATATTTATTATTATTAAATCAATAATTGAGACGACAAAGTTATTCATATTATTATTTTCAATATTGATAATGTCTAGAAAGATCTGTCAAGGAGAGGTTTGGTCACCTAATTGCACGCCAATAGGGAGAAATCCTTATCGGAAAGCCCCCTCTTTCCTGGGAATGATCTGGTTGTTAAATATTATGAGTTATAATATTAATGATGAATAAGTTCGTGTTGATTAAAGATGAAATTGATATTTCCATTATGTTGAGATTATTAGTGTTAGTGGAAATCGACATCTATTTCGATAATAATGGATGTCTGGAGGTTATATTGACCAATCGGGTAATTAATCGGATAAATGAGTAATTAATTGTTATTAATTCACATGCTTATAACTATTTATTCACATGTGTGTACTATTGATTCACATGCATGTACTATTAGGGGAGGTGGTGCAAGATTGATAATACTTGCATGACTAAATTAAAAATGAAAGAAAAGATGAATGTATTATACTATAATATTTCAAGCCCCAAAACGTGCAATTATCGAAACTATATTTTCTTATAAATAGAAGCTCATTCTTCTTTCATTCTCACCAATTCACTAAGACTCACAAGAGCAATTATAGAGAGAGAAGCTATAGAGAGAAAGAAGAAGAGAAGTATGCTACTTCACTATTCCAGTATCCAGTCTTCTTCTGAGGTAAGGGATATTATTTTGTTTAGTATTCATAGGAATAATATTTTCTTTCATACTCTATAGTATGTGAGTAATATTATTTCGTCTCATATTCCTGATTATACCCTCATTTTGTTAAAGTATTGCTTCTATACTCCGTGAAATTAGTTGAATATCCTTGAAATTTGCGCTTCATCTAGTATCGTTTCACAATAAAAAAATTTATACATTCTTGTTAATTTTTAAGTTTTTCATGTCGGAGTACTGTCCATGTGTAGTATTCATTTTTACAGTACTATTCACAAAGTACTTTTCACGGGGTACTATTCACAAAGTACTATTCACTGGTACTATTCACAAAGTACTATTGTAAGACCCCAACTTATTATAAATAAAATCGAATTTCCTTTAATTATTATTGTGAATAAGGTATTAATTTGATATAATTCTCTGGTTATGGGTGAAATGTGCAAATTTTGCAAAATATGCAAGTGGTTATAAAATAATCATTATTGTTGGGGAATATTCATTTGGTCGTGGAATATTCTTGTTGTCGGGAAATATTAAATTTACTAGTTTGTGTTGATCATTTGTGGGCCCCATAATGTAGAATAATTGTCGAATGAAGAAAATGACAAGTTTGAGTTTTTTATAAATAAGCACAGTAGTTATTACAATTAACACTTTGTTGGAATACCCATTGGTTAAAATACGATGAATCGCATGGATGCGAGTATTGATGAATTATTGATCCTTATGTAAGAAGGCACTACTCAATAATTATTACGATGAATTCTTATTCAATATTTTATTTTATTGATTCAATAATTCTTTGCGTTGATATTTTATATTATTGTTGTTTCAATAATTATCCTTTGCGTATAGTATTCCCATTATCGGATCAATAATTCATATTATTTGAATAATATTATTAGATAGCATTATTGGCAATGTCTAGAAAGTTCATCAAGGAGAGGTTTGGTCACCTAATTGCGCGCCAAGATGAGGAGAAATTCTTATTGAAAGCCCTCTTTCCAGGAACTACTGGTTGTCATAAATGTGATTACGTAATATTATTTGTGAATAATTAATTATTGATTCATATGATAAGGTAATATTTATTTTATGTGGATATAAATGTTGGATATATTTATTGTGGTTAAAAATGAAAGAGTTAATGTTGAGGTGTTTTATCAAGTATTTTTATGCGAATGAAGGTATTAAAAAATTAAACCGGTGTTTTTGAGATATATTGCGTGAGTTATAATTTTTTAATCCATTTGTTGGATCGTTGTAATTTTTGGATATGTTATACATATATAAGTTGAGTATATGTCCACAAATTTTGAACCGTTAAAAATGAACGTATGATTTGTTATGAATTTTAAGAGGTGACTGGTTCAGAAATTGTTGAAGTATCCGAATTTAGCATTTTGGTGGAAAATTCTAGAATTGAGTGGGCCCTGAATTTTATTTCAAATGTGGTGTGTGGGAATAGTAGCAGGTAAAGCCATCAGGTTGCAGGTCAAGTCTGCTAACATTTTCCTATAAATAGAGGGATAAGTTATAATTGAAAATCACACCAGAAACATAAGTTTTCTCTCTTTCTCTCTCTATATTATTGAGTGTATTTTATGAGTATTTAGATACTTTGTGAGTTTCTATTCATCAGTGCAAGTTTCCTTCAGCCTTATACCAATATTCCGATCAGAAGTACTGATATTTTAAGGTAATGGGTGTTATATTCTTCTTAAAATGATATTTTCTTCAATATCATTATCTTAGAAATGTTGGTATGAACTTTTATCAAATTTGGAACTTTTTTTTTGTTGGGGTTACTATTCACGATATACGGCCTTTATTCACGTGTATGACTATTCATAGAAAAATGAAATTTTTTTCTTTTTGTCCAAGATGTCTATTATGGTTACTATCTTTGATTGTATCCATGTTTTGATCTTTATTCTTAAATTTTGCTTCAAAATTGGTTATTATGGAGTATTATTGATCTTGGATAAACTATTATACAAATCCATACTATTTGTCCTTCTGTCTCACTGGATTCATTTTCTTTAAAATATTTTTCATCAACCTCAGTCCTAAATGATGATATTACTGAATATCTTTGGCATGTAGTGCAAAGATGAATGATTAACTAATGAATATCTTTTATTTGTAGTAGTGCGAAGATGAGCAGTATTGAGATGAACATGACTAAGCTGGTGATACAAATGAATATCTTTGGCTGTAGTGCAAAGATGAATATTGATTAAAGATGTATATTGATTGTTGTTACTGAGGATAAAATTGATGATGGACTTTTCAATCTTAGAAGATAGTAGAACTCATTCTCTACTTGACTCTTCTAATGGATTCTTTGTTTTCATTGCGATTGTTGATCTAAAACTTGTTGTCTATTATATTTTATCAGATTTTTCCCTATTGAAGACTAACAATAATTTGTTGTATATTATCTTAGTCATAATATTCTTTACTGGGCTAGTTGAGCTCACCCTTTTCCTTTTTGTTCCATTTTTCTCTGGAGGTGAGAACATACATGAGGAACTATTCTGGAGTGCGGAGTGATGGTTCTAGAAAGATGTTTTAGCAGTCCTCACTATTTCGTAAAATAGTGTTTGAATAATTGTAATGAGAACTTATTTGAGTGTTGATATTGTCTAGAAGACAATATTTGTATTTAAACTCATTAAAGATGTGTTGTCGTATTTTGCACGACAATTGTATTATTGAAGTTGTAGTTTGCTTTCACGTACCATGTATTTGGCGACTCGAGAATGGGTGTTGTATACCTATTTTGGGGGCGCCACGGTTGGTATCGAGCTTAGGATATGGTCTCAAAGCGGAGATGGGGAATAGAACTAGAGAGGGAGATGAGTAAATCCTTCGCTAAGCGTGACCTATCTAAGCTTATTTGTTGGTCAATCATAATATAGGGATATTATGTGATACGTTAATTTGTTTAATTAACCCTTGTTTTATGGCGTATTTACGAATGGTCTGCGAGAAGCGTTAATAATAGAGTGTATGAGGCGTGGAACAACCTTTAGTTACAAAACCGGAGAAGCGCAATGGGAAGGCAATAATCCTCCGAAAAACAACACTCACCGAACAAATGATGAATGATGGGATGTTGAAGTTTTTGCATTTTATACAAAAACCGCAGACGAGGGAAACTCGTTACACGTAATCATGTGGAAATGCTAGCAATGCGCGGCTTGTCTGACCAAGTAG